>JAQGCF010000232.1:0-11913 GCA_034699405.1 Hermanniella punctulata | reverse complement strand
TTTTCATAATTAAAGCTTCAAAACAAAATAAACTTGGTACATTACGTAACACAATGAAATTATGAACAATATTTTATTTTGAACACTTGAGTGTTTTGGAGATACAGTCCATGCAAGATGCAAGTCTCCATGTTTGAACTTGCTAGTCATACCTTCAATATTTATGCTTGTATATATACTTTTAAACTTTTTAGCATATCAGAAAAAAGATTTCATATGAAACATTACTAAAGTTCAAACATGGTCACTTGAATGCGACTGTACAGTACATTTATTGATACTTTTACATAGACTGTTATCCCATCTAATTCTGTTAATGCACTCATAATTTTTCCACTTAAATCTGGCAAAAATAGTTATATTCATAACATATACAACATGTATAATAATGGGACAAAATCATAAAATTGATGCTGTAGCTCTAATGAGGCTGCCTTCCCACTAGTTTTTAACACCAATTAATAAGTTAATTAAAACATTGTACTTTTATTTTCTTTAATATTGATAATTAATAAATAAAAGTAGAGAATTATGTATTTTTCATTGAAAATAACTGTATGTCAAAAATATATAACATAAATATTAAAGTGATATACAGTATAAGTAGTATCTTATAAAATCCTGGGAATGAGAAATAATTAAACTTATGGATGATTTTAAATTGATAACTATATCTAAATTTAAATTGACAGAACTTGTAGTAGAAATTTAAATAACTTCGAAATCCATTTTTATTTTTCCATAATTTGATATAATCTATAATTTTTTGTTGGAATCTTGTGGCACAATTTAATCTACTTGTGTTCATTTGTCGATACCATTTGCATCTTATTTTAACATTAAAACATCTTTAATTGTGGGTTTAAGCTGTTAAATGTGGTATAGTCAGTATATACACTAACGGAAATGGAAATCCCACAACCATGAAGGAGTGGTTTGATCTTGAAACTTTTCCATTTTAATCATGGCATACCTTCTTGAAATCGATTAAATTTTGGCTATGATTGCCCAAGTAGTTTTTTAGTAGTAACGTTATTGCTGGAGAGAGAGAGAGAGAGAGAGAGAGAGAGAGAGAGAGAGAGAGAGAGAACATTAAACAAGCTTGATTCAAGATCATTTTAACTACACTTTTCAAGTTATAATCAGGTAATGGTTCATTTTCTTCGAAAAGTGTAGTTAAAAATGTTTAAAATATTAACTGTTGATTTATGATAAGTATCAAATAGTAAGTAATCTACAAAAACAATCCATTATATACAAAATTTAATCTAAACTCTTCTTAATTGATTTAGATATATGTATAGAGATTTTACAAAATATTGTTTTGTTTAGAACAGGAAGGTGTTTAAATACTGTATAAAAGCTTTAGCTCTGGTACTACTAGAGATAAATAAACGATTTTAAATCTTTTTACAGATTTATAATTAGAATATTTTATATGCATTGATTCTCGTTTATACTGTAAATTTAAACAAAATTTTCTATGAGTTATATTTAATTATTTATATAAATAATAAAAATTTATGACACTATTATTAAAATAATTCTAAAATATTTTTATTAAGATAGATAATAATGTTTTCATGCACAGAATAAAAGCTAATCAAGGTAGATAAAATGTATCAATTTCAGATTTGTAGAGAATGTAAAATACTTTATCATTTACGTTAAAATTGTTTATTTATCTCTGTTGGTACCCGAGCTTAATCTGGAAAACTTTTGGAAATTTCCTTTTTATAAACCTCCTTGTGCAAGATAAATTCCCATTATTTTAAAAATCTATGTGTCCAATCAATCAAGGAAATCTGTTTAATTCATTTGATTATTTGGATATACTGTACTAGATTGTTGCATTCGCTATAAACTAAGACTAGTATGTCAATATCTAAAAATGTGGGCATTTAATTAGCTGAACTTATTACAAAACGTAAACTATTTTATAGCACTACCTCAATGCCATGTAAGAGTTGGAAAAGCTGGAGAGTCGCGGCTATAATAATATGCACCTTTTTGACATGCTAGTAAGTTAATAGGCCTATCAAACCTGAACAGTGGAAAGTGCAGTCACAATAAACTCATAGTTACAAAAAAATTAAATTCTAATTAAGAATTCTAAACCACAAGAATATGTGGGACTTAGTTTTGAAAGAAGCTGTAAATATCATTAATATTATAAAAGATTATTATTAAATAAAACTATTGTTTATTAAATTAAAAAATTTCCCGATTTTGATATTCTTGTTTCCATTTCCTATCAGTGTTTTTATTTCCGAAATAGACTCAATAGCTCAGCTCTGGTGCTGAGATAAGTTATAAAAAAGTAAATGTTTTGTTAAAAACTAAAATAATCTCTTATTATTAGTGTACACTTCCGAGTCATTATATACAGTACTTCATAACATTTTTGCAATACTTATTAATATTATTATAACTTTAGGTTCAATTCTAGTTATCAAAACACATTTATTGAATTAAATTACCGGTACTGCAAAAGATCACCATAGGATCAATGACTCCTCGGATCTATTCTAGAGATTAGTCATAGTTTGTAAGATAATCCCTAATCTAATATTCAAAAATGCCTTACAGTTTATATGCTATAATTCCATGAGTCAGACTTAAAATCCTAAACTATAAGTTTTATTCCTTACGAGAATTACCTGTCACTAACAAATTTTTATTATCCATTGACTGTGTAATGATGTGAAATACCCACAATTTATTTAGAATACGTCAAAACCCAAATGTGAAACACGTATTAAAATTTCATAAAATTAATTAAAATCAAAAGTTACTCAAATATATAGCAAAACAAGATTTGAATTAAAAATTAATTTTATTTTTTGTGTTTTTTATTGTGTTTTGTATAATTAAAATCAAATTTTGTTTTACACGATTTGTTTATTAAATGACAAGACTTACAATCACTGCAATGACTCCAAGTATTCTTAACACAACGCTTACATACAAAGCAGTGATTGTAAGGCTTTCCATCTTTTGCTGTACAATCATTGCATTCAAAACAATGTTTATTATTGTTTGAAACAAATTTTGAACAATAATTACAATAATAATAGCCATCAGTTTGTGGCAAAACAATTGACGACAAACTAATATTCGTAAATATTCTGACCGGAGAACCAAATCTACGGCCAGAGTCGCCGTTGAATTTACTATGATTTTGATAGTCAACCATATAATCAGACATTAAAAGCGATGGAATCGTTGTTATAATACGTTTTTCATTAAAATACGGGAAAAACAATAAAATCGGTATTAATTTGTTCTCATTTAAGATTTGGTTCTCTTGTCTCCAGAATTGGGATATTTTGAATATAGTTTTGGCCATCGCTTCAATGAGACCCCCAAACGGCGGATCTATCACTAAAATAAGCGAATCTTTTGGCGATTCTTTGATAAACTTATGGAAAGTTATCTCATCTTTGGATCCGTCAAAAAAATAATTATTAAATAAATTATATCTCAAAAACTTTTTCGACGAATAAAATTGTTTATATCTTTGATCGATATCTAATAAAATGCTTTTTATATTTAATCTCTTTTTTCGACATTCGATATACTCGTGAATTGAAGGACAGCCGATATTTAAGACATATTTAAAGTTATTTTTTCGAATTATTTCATTAATTATGAATTGTTTGGTTTGAGTTGAAAACAAATATTGAGCAAAAAATTGATTATTTGTCAAACAATTCAATAGTTTTGTTGGATTTTGTAATTGTTTATCACTTATGTCACCAATAATTTCATGTGTTTTGTGTTCACCCAATTGTTTGTCATTTGTGACAATTAGTGAACAATTGCAGCAAAAAAATCTTTGATTTGTTGCCAATTGTTTAACACTTTTGTCGTAAAAGTATTTTATAGTTTGATTTGAATTCAAGTCTTCAGAAATTTTTGAATGTCTTGTTTTGAGTTTACCTGAAGATTGAATTCTATGCCATTCCTCATAAGTTATGTAAAAATTGCATTCCTTTCTGTTCCGACACGAAGAACACGAATAATATCTTTTATGGTTAATAATAGTCTCAAAGAGAAGAGTCGGGCCGTGAATACACTTCGGGTTTGAGGACAAATCACTGTCTATTAGTTTAATCCGAGAAACACTTTCTGATGAATGCATTGTATGATAATTACAATCAATTATTGTTTACTTAAAGTTATTTAAATCTCTTATCTGTTAATTATTTGTTTTAATTTTATGGACAAAAGTTAAGCAAAGATTGCTTACAAACACATTCATTAAACGCATGATTTTATTGTGAAAGCAATATTGATTTCAAACCAAATACGAAATAACTTTAAATTGAGATTTACGTAATAAACATTTAGTAGTTTTTCACACAAACTCCACCCCTTTGTTCTTAAATATATAACTTTCACTCAATATCTTATAAAATAACGTTTTTGAATGAATTCATCAGTAAAGAGACGGATATTGGATAAAATTGGATAAAATATAATCAATTTAGTCAATAAATAAGAACTTAAGAGAAAAGATTAGCAGTTATTTAATTTTAACTAATTGTTTAAACTGTTTTTTTTATTAAAATGATTGGAAATATACTGTATTATAAAAATATAAATATTATTAAGACGTAACTTATTTATCAAAAGGTTTGTTTATTTTACATAAAAAGCTCTAAATTTAGAAGAGAAGAGATTTGACTGAAAGGGATTAAAAGAAATTTCGGGGAAAATGTGGGATAAGTAATGAGGAAATAACTCATTAAAGAAAATTGATTTAATCAATATATTAACAACAATTAACACAATTCTAAATATATTTCTAAAATGAGTATAACATAAACTATTAGTAGAAAATAATGGCAAAAGTGAGTCAAAATCACATAATTATTAATTGAGAAAAGAATAAGTTTTCTAATCGAATAAATTGTTTCACTTTTGATATTTAGAGCGAAACCCGAATCGGGTTATTGACTACCAATGACTCGAATCGCAAAATGCGTATAATTGTGAACTCAAAGCAACTTATAATACAAGAGATGAGTCATAATATTGATGACAATACAGCAAATACTCCCATATATTCTGAACAGGTATTCATTTTTGTATATTTTTGTATTGAATATAATTTTGTTTGATTTGTGAACCGATAGTCACGACTGAACGCACGTGAAGTGCATTTACATAGAAGTCCGTCATTAGGTTTGGGTCTCTCTATAAAAGGCGGTTCAGAGCACTCGTTACCGATTTTAATCTCTCGAATCGTTAGCCAAAGTCCGGCCGATCTTTCGAAACAACTCTTTATCGGCGATGAGATAATAGAAGTGAATGGCATTGAATTTGATGGCAATACAACACATGACGAGGCGTTAAGACTATTGAGACAAACGAACGATGAGATGATATTAAAAGTAAGGCATCACAAGGCGTCCAACGCTTTGAGGAAATGGTGGCGAAAGAATGACAACCAACTGATTGATATCGAAAAAGACAATCCACTCATTAACAAGACTTCAAGCCATGAATTGAGTGTAAATAAAGAGTTAACCAAAACTGGAGTTAAAGTTAACAACAATTGGAAAGAATGCGTTCGAATCGAACTCTTTCTCTCAAATGTCTCACAATATGTCTGTTATAGCGATAAACTAAGAGACGCCGGCTTTGAGATCAGAGCTATTAATGGACAATCAGTTGTTGTCCAGTGCGATAACGAAGACATTTGCCACCAATGGTGTCAAACCATCCTTTCGGCCATAAATAATCTGACTCTTAATCACGTAATATATATATATATAGTCTAATAAAAGGTTAGACATAATGTTGTCATACATTAACAGATGTTTTGTGTACTACCGGTATATATTTAATTACTACGAATAACTAGACGGACATATCATGTGAAGCAATGACTACATTATGCCTAACCTTTTGTTTGACACTATTGTCAGAGTATTTGCGTATAAATAGAAATAAATGTAATTTATTTTGATCTGATTTTATAGATGAAACTCATCAACAAATCTTTGCCCCAATCAGAACATGTGCTATACATGGGTTGGGTTTCTAAGTGTCAAATAACGGGATATCAGCCAAAGCAAAGCTCCAAATGGACACAACAATACCTCATAATTAAAAGCGGATCCGTTTATATGTTTAAAACCCCTCCAAAGTCACTCATAGATAATGAGAGTCAACTCAATCATCATTTAATAACCAAATCATTACTTCATTTCAATTGCTATCAATCGATGTTTCGTTGCGTTAAATCCAACGAACTTTTGGACGAAAAACAGAACTGTTTTGTAATTCAAAGCACTGATGAGTCGTCTTTAAAATACTTCTCTACTGAAAATTCCGAAGAATTGAGTAAACTAAAGACCGCGTGGCACAGGGCTAACTACCACTCTGTTACACAACTCGGGGTATTATTAATATACGACCAATAATTGAAAAACAATATTAATATTTAGTTTTGATTCGTTAGAGTAAAACATTTCCAGTGGTTTCTAAAGGAATGAGTTGTTCGCTTACTCTCGATTGGCGAATGGGGTTTGCATTATATGACCCCCTATTGAAAGAGTACAAATGGAACTATAAATTCCATCAATTGAAACACTCATCAGATGATGGAAACTGCAAATTGTCGCTAACTTTTGTCACAAATCCAAACGATAGTCGTATAACAGAGACTCAACTCATAGAATGCAATTCATTACAGAATCTCTTATATTGTATGCACGCATTTCTTAGCGCTAAAGTGGCGTCAGTTGATCCCAGATTTTTACAGTCATCTTAAATATTGAAATATTTAGAATTTATTTATATATAATATTCTTATTTATACATAATTTAGTGCAAACACTTATTTTAGTCAAATCATGAAAAATATATTATTTTTATTGAAAATTATTTGTTTATTAATATTGATATCGTTTAAGCAATTGATTGGAATTTTTTAATAACCAAAGCATCAAAATATTGTTATAATATATTGTAATTTTTAAAAATATTGTTAATTTTTGACTTTTTATAACGTATGACATAATTTTGTAATTTTTTGTTAGCTTTCGTTCAGCTTTTGTTATAAGAAAATTCTTATAAAGTTTTTTGCCTTAACTCTAATTGTGTGCAAATATATGACTAATATTTATCGCATTTTCATTATGAGATCAAATTTTATTATTAAAGTCATTAATGTTGCGAATAATGCATTCATTCGTTCAAATTATTTATAATTCATATAATGTTTATCTAATTTTAATCCAATATAATATGAAATACAATAAGTGTTAAGAAGTGTTGACACAATACACAAATATGATAACTTACAGCTATTTTTACCCAATAAGTGGTGTACGTTCCAGTGTTGGCAACGTTTGCATTGAGATCTTAACTTCTTTGAGGAGAGCATTACTCAGAGATAAAATTAGGATAAAATAAAATAAGTGAAAACAATTGGTTAATACTATTATTAATGATAACTTAGAATGTCTTTCAAAACAATTTTCAAATACTTTTAGCTCTTAAAGTATTGACACTCAACTCACCAAAACTTGCGAATTCCGGGTATTTAGATAAACAGATTAATATAATAATCATAAAAATTATATATCTATTGATAAGACATATAAATATGAGATTTAAAATTAAGACAAAATACGCTTTTTTTGTTTAATGTGATGCCGAGAAAACATTTGTTTAATGGTAAGTATTTTAAAACAAAAAATCAATTATAAAAACAAAATTTAAAATTACAATAATTATTGTATTCTCAGAGCTATAACTTACAAAACTTTTACAATGTTAACAGTTGTTGACTTTCTTGGGCTAAATAAGTATTTTAAAAATTGGTGATACAAGTAATGAGTGACATGATATTCGACAACTTTATACATTAGATTATACAGAGAAGTCATTTAAAAACTTTACAGTTAATTCTTATTTTACTTAACAATAACTTTTTATTTTATGAGATATTCATTTAAAATTTTGGCTACAGATTGACAAATAAATTATTCACAAATAAATTTTATTCAATAAAGTTCTTAGAAGTGTCTCTCATTAATGTCCAGACACAAACGCGCTCGACTTATCGTATTATCATAAACTCTATCTAAATATTCTACAGTATCGCATAAAAACCACAAAAAAAATTAATTTAAGTTTTTAATTGATTGAAACAAATATACACCAATGAAACTAACTATCTTTATAAAGATGAACCGGGCTAAATTTTGACTGGATAATTAGAATGCACCTGCATTTTGGTTAAGAAAGTAAGCATTTATTAAAAAAAAATTATTTTATGTGTTTGTTATTTTGTGATTCTCAACAAAAAAATATGGTGAAAAGACTGTAGATTTGGTATCAATTAAAAACTGCTGATTGTAAACTGTATACAAGTTAATATCTAATTCCAAAAGCACAGGATCAGTTAAAAATAAACCAAAACAGGAAATATCAGTGAAAATTTTGAAAAATTAATCCAAATAACAGTAAATGATATTGAGACGAGTTTTGTTCAATGCTTAGAGAAAAGTTTCTTAAAATACTGTAAGTCGCGTGCGTTTGTGTCTGGACTTGTATTTTAAAACAGGGATTATCAAGTTGGGGGTGTTTTCGAGACCCCCTAAAGCTCGAAACATTGTCTCACAAAACTGCAATAAAACACTATACCCCTCATACCCCCCTAGAAAAGTTTATGCTTGGTAATCCCTGATTTTAAAATACTAAATTAATTTTACCGGTATTATAAATTGTTAGGGAATTAAATATACGTCTGAACTGTATGTGAATTATTTGATAAATTATTTTATTTTATTAATTATAATATTTTTAAATAAACAAATGAACACTATTTTATAATTTAAAATTTAGATAATTATGAAAATTTATAAAAAATAATTTATTATTCTTTAAATTCAAAATTAAAAACTTTTGGAACAACTGGTTTGTGTTCAGTATTTAATTCTAATTCTTGGCTCAAAGTCTTATGAAATTGAGATAATGTTCGCATTGATATATTTGATTCACACTTTCCATCTACTTGTGACCTACTCTTGTCCATCAATTTTGTTTGAGAACTCGTTTTTGAAGATTTTTGAGTTGAATTTTTAGCATAACTTTTATCATACAATTGATCTGATTTTAATGAATAACTTTTTTTAATTTTTGGAGACTTTAATTGTCTTTTATTAATTACTTTATTCTCTTTTGGACTATCTTTAAATGGTTTATCATTTTTATCGTATGTTTTACCCAATAATGTCAACTCATTTCTTTCATTTGGTATTATTTGTGAAGACAGCATAAGATCATTGAAGAATGTATCGGCTCTACTGTCGTCACTAAAACTGATGTCTGAAAAGTTCAAAATATTTGAGCATTTATTCTCTAAGTTGTCTTTGAGGTAATTTTCTTCCTCCAAAAATTCATATAAAATTTTTGTCGAATTTATTAAAGACTTTTTATCACCAAAATTAAATGGACTCTCATTTGGACACTCTTTAGACACCACAACAAGTTTTTTATTATCGGCACAAAATATAGGCATATTTGAGTCTAAAAGCTTTGAAGATTTGGACTATAATTAAGAATTTTTTTTTATAAGTTTAAAGAAAAAAGAAGAAGTCATAACATATAGAACTCACAAATTTGATGAAACAATTTTGTGAATCAAATCCATATTCATTTAAAACGGAATTCAACACAATTCCACTTAGTTTTGATGGTTTAGAGATCACAGTAGTAATTATTTGGTTGGGTAGTTCTAATTCAAATATTATTCTCTGTTCGACACGAATTTTATCGCAATTCAAGTTCAATATATCACTGTTTAAATCCAATGCCTATTTTAAAATAATAAATAAATAAAAATTAGTAAAAGTATTAAATATTAATAAATTGAATCCAATCTCTAAAGAAGAGCACAGAAGAGCTCATACTATAGATTATACTGTATTTTAATGAAAAAAGATTTACTTTATCAGATCCTAAGGGAAATGCATCAAAACTTGTATAATTCAAACGTTTTTTCTCCAATAGTTTTTCGAGAGAGCGTCTGATTGTTTGCGATTCAGTCACCGATAGTTTTTCGTGCGTATCGTTCGGTAAAATGACAGTTAAGGTACGATTATTTGCAATTTTAATACGACCCGATTTATTACTGTGTTTTGTTTTATCCAATGACTTTGACTCCACATAAGATGATCTCGACTTTTGTATTTTTTCCCATTCATATTTCAAAAGCCTATCCCTATTCACTAATTTATTCTTTGGTGTCAATGACACTCTTTGCTGTTTTTTTATTGCAATTTTTCTATTAATTTCATTGATCTCAAGCTTTTTAAGTTTTTTAAATGCATTTTTTCGATACCTTGTGGTCATTGTTTGGTCAACAGTTGTATTTGCTTTAGATTTATTCACTTTTTCAAAAATCTTTTCATGAAATGTATTGTCAGTCATATTATTAGAGTAAAATGAATGTAAAAAACGTTTATAACAATCAAATTTCATTAATTCATAAATCTATTGAATAAAATGAAATATTTATTTATTAAGTTATGTTAAAGTTTTTCAAATTCTAGTACTTGTTTTTCTGCGACAGCAAATAAGTTTACGTCAGGATTTTTAAGACCTGACTCAACCAAAACCCGAGCTTTATTGTCCACATTAACTGTTTCTGAAGCACCAGTACTTATATATTTGTTATAAATATGCTGAGCGTATTGTATTCTCTATAAATTTTTATTATATTAATCGTTAATATTCAATGAAAAATTAGAAAAACAGCAATAATTACAGTACTTTTTGTTTATCACTAATTTTTTTGTATTTTCTACAAGAGGTCCAAAATTTAA
The DNA here is from genome assembly GCA_034699405.1 of Hermanniella punctulata. Taxonomy (NCBI): domain Eukaryota; kingdom Metazoa; phylum Arthropoda; class Arachnida; order Sarcoptiformes; family Hermanniellidae; genus Hermanniella; species Hermanniella punctulata. The sequence goes on along the minus strand of JAQGCF010000232.1, from coordinate 1,066 downwards.
GATTTTCATAGCTGTACTCTTTCTTTAAAAATTCCTTTAATGTATTTAATTTTAAATTAAAAATTTATTCCAATAATAAAATATATTTTACCGCAAAGAGTCGGATCCCAATCCTATCACTTAATAGTTTATCAAAATCATGTATCCATTCACAAAGAAAGCGAATATCATTGGGTAACTCATTAGTTAAATTCATTTTCTAATATCTAGTGCATGTATAGCACATCAACTTTAAGTATCGCAAACACTTCCAAATAATATTTTTCTAACAATTACTCTCTTTATATCTAAATGAGTAACCTTTGATTTAAATTATAAACTAAGAATTTATTGTAATTCAAATAAATGTTTTTATTTAACAAAACCAAATACATTCAAACGGCTCTCACATTTGTGACTCTGTTTGAAAAGCTCACAGTTCATAGAGATTGGTCAAAGTAGGAGTAAGAGGAACAGATGTGAGCATATCTAATGACAAATAGTAAAGTTGTCTATATGCTCTTCCACTCAATGCCTTATGTACAGAGTATTGCTTTGAATTTATCCAATCTTTTTTATATTCAATTTTAGCTTTATTTATATTTAAATTAAATAATATTATTAAATCAAACTATTTTAATGTACAAAATATTGGAAGGATGTTGTTTAGAATAAATAAATACTATTAATTCCTTCAAATGAATTACAGTACTGTTTATATGCTCTATGTATAGAAGACTATTAGTAGTGTAAATGCAAAAATTTTAACAAATGATAGAGCTTTTGAAGCAATGCTAATATTCAGATTTCTAAACAAGTTATTAAATTTTAACAAATTATTTAATCGAAGTTATTTCTTGTAGTTTTTTTATAATAATTGTAAAAATTGAGATGAATTCAAAAATTATATTAATTGTAAGACGAAACTATATACTACATACTTCGAAATTTTACGTAACATGAATTCCCTGTATTCTATGGGCAAAAACTTTATTTTCAATCGTATCATTAAACAAGCTCGATTCAAGATTATATTAACTACAGATTTAAAGTTATAATATGGCTCCTTATTACTAAAGAGCTCTTT
>JAQGCF010000231.1:0-11919 GCA_034699405.1 Hermanniella punctulata | reverse complement strand
TAGATTAGAAGTTATTTTTGGGTAAATATAAAAAAGTGAGTGAATGAGTATATGTTTTTTAGAACGGAAATGGATGATCGCACAGGTATTCATAAAAGTAACTCATTCTTCTCGTTATATAATAATGGCTTAAAACACATATCAATAAAGAATATAAAATATGAAGACTATTAAGCAGAGGAAGAATATATTAGTGTAATATTTTAAATAGGAGTAGGAATTAGTTGTCACTGGGGTTTGGGTATTATTTGCGGGCAGTGACCCACAAAAATTATAGAAATGTGAGTCTCAACGCTAATTATTGAGAGTTGAGAACTGCTAAACAAAAAGAATGGCAGAAGAGATGAATCTTTTTTAGTTCAATTACAAGTTGCGGCAAAAGTACTACTTGTTTATTGCTTCTCTGCTTTTTTATGGCTTATGCCTCAATCCCAAAGCCGAACATTTATTCTCTAACAAAACTGACACAAGTCAGTCAGTCAGCTCTTGTTTAAATAAAAAATGCTCTCCTGTGCTCACAGGTATACAGAGCCCAGTGTTGAATATTTTTTCTGTATGTTAACCACCCATGAAGATTAGCTTTGGGGCGGAAGCTGGACATAAATTTTCTGTTGTATTCTTTTTTACGTAATTTATGACTCTAGCGATGGTTAGACTATGGATGTGATGATCACTCCTATACTCACAAAAGCTTTTTTTATTTAAACGCTTTCTGACCGACTTTGTATCACTTGTGTTAAGGAGAAAATGTTCGGCGTTTCGAATTGAAGCCCAATATCGCTTGAGGAGAGGCAATAAACAAGTTGTACTTTTTTGCCGCAACTTGTAATTGAACTCAAAGAATCATCTCTTCTCTCAAACTCTCTTTTCTCTGTCTTTTCTTTTTTTGTTTTGCAGTTTAAAACTCCTCAATAATTAGTGTTCAGAATTCTATGGTTTTTTGTGGGTCAGTGTCCTTGAAGTAACCAAATAATAATTGCAGAGCATTACGCAAATCTCACTCTTTCACTACCTCATACATCTTAATATGCATTTGCATTACCAGTACCTCAAGTACCGCATCCCTACTATTGATACATATTTAATAGAACCCATCAATTCATTCATTTCTTACGTTAACTCTCACAAAACCGGACTTTTATGAGGATGTGTTGAGTCATATCATAACAAATATTTTTCTCATTTCCGATTCAAAGCACTATTTTTAGCTATTTTTTCATTACTGATCATTAGATAAATGGCTTTTATTTTGAAAACATCATTGAAAACAAAATCTAGTTTTTAATAAATTGGTGTTAATTACAAATAGAGTATTCATTGAATTGTTGTTCATTTATAGCAAATATTTATTGTATCAGATCTGTAAGAATTTATTTTTTATCATTGTTTCCTTCAAGTCGTAGCTTAGAGTTTAAGTAAAGCCAATGTATCAACAAGTGGTGCGACAGTCAGTTACAATCCTTACACTTATCTTAGTCTTGCGTTTGATATGAGCGGTAGTTCCCCTTCAGATCTATAAATATGTAATATTGTTAAAGAGATGTTGTAATAGGAGTAATAGAGGTAATAATGGGCAATCCCAAGCAATAATATCCTACCCAACAATAATAATGAGTGATACGACAATCGGCACATTTTAATCAGTTGTTTTGCGATAAAAGTTTATTTTTTGAAATCGGATTCTTTTCATTCTTTATTTAAGGATTTGTTCAATGATTGCATTGATATTTGAGACCCTTTTATGTCCTTTTACTCTATTTATATGAGTAGTACTGTATATCCTTTCGCTATTATTGATCTGATTTGCATCTTTAAAATGCAATTTTCATTTTCTATTTGTTATTTTTCAAATGAAACAAACGTAGGAATAAGTAAACCATCAAATGGTTAACATATCGTTGAGTGAAAATAATTAAGCGTATGATAGAAATAGTGGAGGAATAGGAATAAGTAAAATTGATGGCATAGTTCTTAGAAAATCGTTTAAGTTTTTTACTGTAGCCAACATATTGAACATGAGTAGGCGAATGACTATTTGGGCCAAAACTTCATCCTATTGTGTAGTCCATGAATTACTTTGTCTCAATTGTCAGACTATTCTCTGTTTGAGAACAATCGCAGTCAAGCATAGGATAAATAAAAGTACAAATACTACATATGAGTATATCATTTAATGCATAGCATCCGCCAACGCATATCTGCTATTTTGTGGCGAAAAATAGCTTTTATTGTTTGGATTACATCATTGTTGTATAAATATTACAATATTACTACTATTACACCCTTTACTTCATAAAAGTAATGACAAACTTATCATTACTTGCATTTGCGGTATATTTGAAAACTCAAATGACGTTCAAAGGGTTCTGTTTATTACTATCCAAATTAAATTTAGCCCAGAATTTAACACAGACTGAGGGAGTTATCATTTAACTAGTTATCCAATGCTGAAGAATTTTTTTTACGGAAGTTTGTTTCCGATTAAAAATGACGTTTAATGCTTGCAGTGGAAGCCCCTCTATATAGTGGTGTTGTGTTGAGTGTGTACCTCTGTCTCTAAACAATGTACGTAACTATGAGTTGCTTCGGCGTAACTTTTAGTTAGTTTAATCTCCTCCCCTTTGCCCCCACTCCTTTTTGCCGGGGATTTTTGAAGTACTTAAACTAAAGTCATGCCGGTATTTATTGAGATACTGGACTATAAGCCAATTGAGTTTGAATTGCACTTAAACTGATCCTATTATATGTTAAGTTATGTCAAGTTATTAGCGAATGCTTTTCACAACAACTATTGACCCATTGATGCACCAAAACAGAGACTTATGATAATTATGAACATGTGTTATGCGTCGAACGCAATACGAGTGCAGGCCTTTATATATCGCGCTCTTCTAAAGTGTCACCAACTATTAACTACTAGTCATATCTCTTGTCCTGTTAATCAAATGTCAAGTATGTGCTCCAAAACACATATAAGTTTTATTATGTATTTTCTTGTATTGTTATCTCTCTATAGTAGTCTCTATACTATTCTCTGTTGTGATAATTATAACGACTTAATCACCGATCGATCCATTATTTAAATTATGTTTCTTTGATTATATCATTAATTATAGAACTTTTAAGACAACAACAGTTGGTATTACTGTTAACACTAGTAGTATTGTTCCTGTCAACAAATATCTCAATGGCATCTCCATTAAGAAGTGGATCTTCACCTCCAAAGCAATCCTCGAACGGATCTCCATCTTCATCCTCAACATCTCGACGCTTATCCCTGAGTTCATCGCCAAAGTGGGTTAATCCGTGTCGATTGCCTTTACATCCCATAAATCCTGACAAAGACTTTGCCGGTGCACCTCCTGTTCCCGTCAAAGAATTGTTACGCAATGTGATGAGTAGAGCCAAAGTGGCTCGAAATCATGGACAGCAAGTGAAGGAAATGTTTGTAAGTCTCAATTATTGTATCTTTTCTATCAAATATTATATACCTCATACCTCACTGGGCTATCTGTGTTTATAAGCGCTTTCACTTCCCCTCATTTTCACACAATTGATAGTTTGTATTGACGTTAGTTTATTGTTTGTGTTTTGTGTGAAAGTATTCATGTATTCATTCATCTGTGATGTTCTTTTGCGGATATGATGTGTTTGATTACCTCTTATGATGCAATCTAAGTAACTCTCACATAGTAACCCATAAGCCCATAACGTGATTCTGCATTAACTTTTATCCAATTTAAAACATAACGAAATGACAATTAACTAAATGCAAAAAACATAAAAACATTTCGTTTGTCTTTGAAGCCCACTTGTCATCAAAATATGATTCTTTGAATAAATCTATATTTTGTTATTAATTTACTATAAATTAATTACTGAATGCTTTTAACTTCAAAATACGAACACAACATTTAAAGGTCTTTTAAAACTTAGCTAAAGTGCTATCATTTGAGTTTGAATTTAAAGTTCAAATTTCTCTCTCAATAAAGCTTTAAATTTAATTACCAATAAATTTAGATTTCCTTTCATTTTTGCTTCCAGAACATCGGTAGTTCACACTTTTTACTTTTAGTTTCTATTAATTATCATTTATTTTCAATGCATTTTGACGTCACTGCAAATTGTTTTGATTCAAATAATCTATAAAAAACAGATCCGTCCGACAAATATTCTATATATGTTATCTCTATTTTTGTCATCTCTTACTTCTATTACAATTGTTTTCCTCTATCTATACATATCTTTATCAAAGAAAAAATTATAAATATTTTTTCATATGATTCATGAAAACTGCACTTAAGTTTGAGAATTGGTATTACATAATGATATAGACTTAATATAGATAAGAAAATCATAGAACAGGTAACCAACCGTCAAATATTATCATTTTACTCAAAGACTATCTCTACTAATATGACAAAAAAGACACAAAAATTATAATATAATTTGCAAATGAGTTAATGTCTAGCATTGTATTAAACTATTGTTTTAATTGTTATTGTTATGCATTAATGTTAAGCCAAAAGTTTTATTAATGCAAAAAAACATTAAATAAAAATAAATAATTAATGTTTGGAGACAACAGACAAGCACTGAATGAGAATCAAAATTAAGTGCTAAGCTTTTTGGAATCTATTGATTGTTTTACTTTGAAAACACAATTATTGAATTCTAGGAAAAAAAGTAAACAAAATATTATGTCGAGAAACGACATAAGGATTAGTTAAATCATGCAATTTGTATATAATACACGCGAATGTTTCCGATTAACAGTTTATTTTATGACTCCAACTCATATTTTAAAACTCTGTGGGTCTCGGATTGATATAAATAATTGAAATAAACTAAGAAAAACTTATGCAGACAAATAAATATATGATTCACAATCTATTAACAGATGTTTATTATTTATATTTTGAAATTTTCATAAACAAAAATTGTTATTCAAAATACAATTTGATAGTACAGTACAGTATGTATTAATATATTGCATTGTTTAAGTGAGAAAAACTCAATTTGCTTAAATATAAGCTTTAAAATTACGAAAAAGTCAATTTTGTTAATTAAATTACATCAATTGCCTACTTGTGTGCCTTCATTATTAGTCAATTATATAATTTGGTAAAAATTCTCAATTTTTTAAAATTCCTTATAATTTATTGATGTTTTAGACATATAATAATAAATCAAATCTATCGGCGATTTTAAACAAATATTTGAGTTTTAAAACAACTCAGAGTTGGAGTCATTGAGAAATTTCTTTATAGATGTAAAAATTATTAAAGAGGCCTCAAGTCTATAGAGTTAATCCTTTTCTATACTTGCTTTTCATTTTAAATTTAAACGACTTTACATATTTTCAAAGCACTTACTTTTCCTCACTTTAACATTGTTTGAAAGTTACTCTGTATTTCACACGCATTTTTCTCAACCCTCGCATATTTGCTAAAATTATTTGTGACATTATTTGAATTATTCCTATTATTTGTATAATATTGATATTAAGCTTGAATTTCAATGAATTGTTTTAATCATTAGTTCAGTTAAGAATTGATAATTTCTTAATTAAAAGGAAATGAGATAATATTGAAGTAAAAAACAAATACACTTTCAAAACAACTAATCGAAGTTTGATGTAGTATTTCTATCATATCTTTTAGGAAACTGTTATATTTTGGGATATATTTTGTGATTTACTTAAAAAAAATATTTTTATCGATAAATATATTTAACAAATTAAAGAAATCAGAGATATATTGAATAACAATACAATAAATTAAAGCGATGGACAACTTGAGAAATATATTGTTTGTTAACAGTAATAAAACTGGTAATCCCATTGCTTCTTCTCCTTTGACTTCATGGTTGAGACAAAGAATTTCAGTTTTATTACTACATAAACAAATTTATTATTTTCTAAATAAAAAAGAAATTCACGTAATTATAGGATAAAAGTTTCCGTTTTGAAATCAATTTTATACTTATTAACCCATTAAATAATATTTACTCAATGTTTGCAACAAACTGTTAGACTGTTAGATACAGTTACTGTATTTTCCACTAATTGTAAACTTGAACACTAGTACTCTACTCACTATGATATAACCACAATCATGAGATAATTACTTGAAATAATCACAAATTCCAGTACATCGTCACACACTCAGATTGGTTATGATTATACCCTACACTTGTAGTATTTCGTATGAGTGCCTAATATTCTAATGATTATTACAGTTAATGTATTGTCTTTCTGTTAGTTTTCATAAATTAATAATTAGGTTTCGTTTGAAAAATGCATTTTATTCGATGAATCATTTGATGAAATACTTTGCAATTTCTTGCAATCATTTCTCGCAATTTATGGCAGAGTTTATTCGCTCATTAATGATAGCTTTGACATTGAATTTATTTGATAATACTTTCATCGGAAAAAATGGAGCAAATATTGTGAATTAATGTTCAGATTGTTCTCATTATTTGATCCCATATAAGTAGGCGTAAGCACTATATAAGTCAGTCATAAAAGCTTACATTAATAACAGACTTTAAACGCATCATTTACGCGGATTAACAGACACTCATTACTTAACGCTTTCGTGAATTTGTTGTTTTCAATTAAATTCAATTTTATTTATTTATGTGAAAAGTATTTAATATTTTTTTTAAAGCAAATATTGGAAAAATAATTTTTTTTTCTAATTTTATGTTTAGCTCAATAACACATTTCCTGACCCAGAGTTTGAGGAAGGAGTCAAAACATATAGACAAGAATGGCTTCCAGAAATACCGTCGACTTCTGAAGAAGTGTTTCAACAAATGAAAGTAAGTTTTCAGAAATGAATTTTTCTTCGAATTTATAAAATGTTATCATTTGTAACAAATTATTGATTTATTGATCATTTTTGAACATAGTTTGAGGAGGCGTTCACTACAGCATTTGAATACATTCAGTACTTTGCTGTAGGTTTAGAGCAAATACTACTCGACCAGGTCTTACATGACGGCAAAATGACCACTGAATTCAAAGACATTGAGTACGATCTGTTCCAACTGTTGTGTGAAATACAACTTGGAATGCATTTACAGAGCATTCAGCCAAAGGCCGATGTGTTGCGACATGTGATGTCTCACCAGTACCGCGACATAAATGAGACATCGCTGAGAAATCTTCGCGATTACTTAATACTAAGAGATTATATTTCTGCCACTAATTTCATCGCACAATTGTTCGCTTATCTCAAATCCAAAGTTAGGTCCGAATCAAGTGATTGAAGTGATTTTCGCCAACACTTGGAGATAATTGCCAACACTATGTGAACAATTGGTGTTCTCTATTGATTTGAAAAACTTATTTTTTATGTTAAACTGTGATCTCTTTTGCCTTTTGTTTATTTATTTATATTTATTTAATTGTTTATAATTTTTATTATTTTTCTAAACAACACTTGTTTTATAAATCAAAACACAATTACATTAATTTTGGTTTATATCGGTAACAGTACTACTGTTAAAAAAGTATTGCCTGTAGTTATTACGATAGCGTAGAGTCCAAATATTGTAATTATATTAAACCTAACATTTGTAACATTTGTTTCATAACGAAAGTTATTATTAATAATATTAGAACTAATGAACTGCCAGTTATATGATATCACATTTCATTTCTATTGTTCAAAAGTTTCTTATTTGTGATCACAATATACTTACCATTTGATCGTTAATTTATTTATTAAACATTAGACAATCTCATCATAAGAAAAACTCTCATAACTTCATAACTCCGTCCTTTAACTTATTGTTCTTTAAATATATATTGTTATTGAATTGTCTTCAAATTTAAACATTCATTTATTTTATCATAAAAATACTTATTGTGTAAATAAATATAAATTATTATTTAAATAAAAAATTGAAACAAATTTTCGATAAATAAATAATTGTTTGATGAAAATGAGGAGTATTTTGACATTTGGTTTAAGAATACTTTTATAAATACATTGTTTAATGAGTTAATTAAATATAATGCGAGACAAAGATCCAAAATCTGTGATCAGTAGCAAACACTTATAGCTTTTTATCCAAATCTTGTCATTTAGTTCCAGTTATGTGAACCCGTCATACGGCGTCTTAATCTGATAACCGATCATTTCATCGCTAGTTTTCAGTCAATAGTCAACTATTTTGTGCGCATTTTTCACTAATCGTTTAAAAGTTATGATTTCGTGTTCATAGAAGTCACTAATTGGACGGTTTGGTCCCTTAAGAAGTCACTTATATTCTCTAACAGTGTAATCGAACTCTTCATTATCTGACAATCGAGAACTGCTTTTCGGGAACAAATAGCACTGTCAGAGACGGTATGCTTTAACACTCTATCAGTTGCCTCAACTATTTTGAGGTCGATATTAAAAGCTATTGAGACCTCATTGAAGATACACATCAGGTCTCTCAGGTTGACAGCTATTGTCCAGTAATGTTGAGCCAACACTTTTGAGTGATTCTTTGGGTTTTGAAGAGAAAGTGGAACATTTAGCGGCTTATGAACTGTACAGTTGTGACTAATATAGCTCTGCTGCTTATCCCATATCAAATACATGTGCGCCGTTTGGTTTGTCAAAGATGTATATAATGAACGCATTGATTCAATTAATTTCTTATTCTTTAAAACAAAACAAAAAATGTAAATAAATTACAATAAAATAATTTTAAATGAAATGCAAAACAACTTTTAGAATAATATTATAACTCAGAGTATAACCGGTATAACAGATAGATTGCAATTTACGATAAGCTAATAAATAATGATTTATTGAATGTAATGACTAATAAAGTTAAAAACTGCAATATATTTATAAATATAAACTTTTATTTTTCTTTTCTAGCCTTTGAACAAAAGTTTAGGAAATAGTTGAATAGATTAACGCGTATAAAGTACTAAAAGTAGTAACTTATTTACAACATTATATTCTACTGTGCATTAGAAAGGTACAGTATAATACTTTTACTAGAGTAGTGTTGAATAGCACTCGTGATTTTGCAGATCTATTTAGAGTTTGATTTGATAGGATTAGGACACAAATCTTGTTTTGAACACAAGGCTGACACAAGTAAGCAAAATATTGACAATTAGGGAATTAGGGAATAAAATAAAGAAAATTTTGCTGACAAAAAACACGTAAGCCTTGTGTGAAGTAGTTGTCAATTGAAAAATAGTTTCAGATCGTACTAAACAGTATATAAACAGAGCATTAATTATATGTTAATTATTGGTAAAACAACTCATTATTAGGTATTTGGTTTCAATGCTACACGTATTAAGATTGCAAAGCACATAGAAGTGTCATTAGGCAAATACGACAAATATTTATAATAAATTACACTAAAATACACTTACATGGAGTTCATCAGGATTTGGGACATTAGCGACGTTAGGCAAACGTAATTCAGTGCACTCTTCAATAAGATTCTGGAAAAAAGAAATAAAAAATGAAAAAATTGTTTTTTAAGCTTAAATTTTCCTCAACTCCAGTAATTTTTTTATTAACTTAAGTGATTTGTAATATATATGAAGTTTAGAATGATATTCCTACCATTCTGATAACATTGGTGGCCAATCCTTGTAAAAAAGTTGATTTGGTAATCAGCTCACGAAGTAGTCCCAGTGCTAGCTTGTTTCCAGGCGTACCTGTCAGTTCAGTGTAAGTGATGTCGTCTTGTATAAATTGTTTGCGATGTTCTGGTGACTGGTGACGTCCAGGTGAGCATGGATTATGCAAGTTATTACTTTTAGCCAACCTATTGAAACGAAGTACCGCTCCTTTATTAGTGTTGGTAGTGTTGGTGAGATTGAATTTCTCGTATAGTCGCGAGACATGACTTTCTGTCAGTACTAATGTTGAGAAATAATTGATTAAAGTTAAGTGAATTAAACAAATATTGATTTGTTTGACGAATAAATTCATTTTTCAAATGTCCAATATATTCAACGTATGGATGAACTGATTGACCACAAACTTCTTGACTACTTTAGTAACTTAGCTTAACTATTGAGGAATGTGAATGAGTAATGTGTATTAATATGTGTGGAATGTACTCTATTCTTGTAGGAGCGGTTTTGATGCCTTTTATCTCTACTTTCATCACTTTATTTTAAACTTAAATGTCAGTACTGTCAGTACTCAGGGAAATACATTTGGGAATTGGACGGTAGACAATAACTCTCCCTTTCAGTTGAAGGATTAAACCAATGCATTAAATGTTAAATTTGGTCAACAGTAACACTAATTATATCACGTGTCGAGTGACACCTATTGAACCGTCAGACTAACGAATCAAAGATGAGGAAAACTTGGAGTTTGTTTCAAGTCAGGAAAAAAACTACCAGTGCACACATTTAATCATATTATTTATACGCATACAAAGTGTAAATTTACATTGATTTCAATGTTAAACACCACTACTCTGTCCGTCACATAAGTTTTCCTAATTCTAAATTTATTGGAGATTTCAACTAATTTTTAGATAAAATTCTTTAGTTATTAGTTATTAGCAATTTTCACAACTAATGCATTAAGTCTTTCAATTTATTGATCAGTTATATTCAACTATTGATCTATTGGTCTATTGGTGGTCGTATGGATACCCCCATTTCCGGCGACCGCTTAAAACGATCCTATGTTTAAATAAGTAGTTGTCAACTCTTCAAGTTCTCAATTCTTTTAACATTTATTGTATTGTTTGTACAAAAGATCGCCGCATAACCGGTCAGTTAAAATATTTCCATCACTACACCTATCACTTTACGGTATCTCTTTGACTCATTCATCAAACTGTCCGTTTCATTGAATGCCAGCAATGAATGAATTCCTAACTTAAGGAGTTGTCAGTTGGGGGCAAAACATAAGTAGTAAATCGTTGAAAAAATTGTAACGTTTTTAAAACAAATGAGTATTTTCTGCGAATGATAAACTTTGAGCTGAAGTTATTGCACTAGTAGTATTACACCCATACTTTCACAGTTACTGTTAATCATTTAAATTGAAATATTGTGGTATTTAAATGAAATATTAAACAATTCTTTATTAAAATTTAAACAAATTAAAAATAATTTATAAAATAAAGCATAAAAATGATGTGAAAGTCATTAGTTTTAAAAACTTATCGTTCGCTCACTTTGCAGACACAGACACTAACGGTTCTCTAAAAAAATATCCGTTTATTGAAATTAATTTTATGGAAAAACAAGTTATATTTCATTGTAAATATTATTAGCAGCGATACTTATATGTTACGAGTTTTTTACATAGTATTCTCTTTAATTTCTCCCAAACAATACACAATTAATTAATTGATGTCTTTATTGAAAAAATTTCTATTTATTCAAAATGGTTTCACATTTTATTGTTTCACATTCATTGACGTGAAATGAAAGTTATTTTAAGTTCAATAAGAATATAAAGATTAGTTTTAAGTAATTTTGTCAGTTATTAGGTATTGTAATAGAAAGGGAAAAATTATTCAAAGCCATAATATACTCTCTGACCAATTGATCACTGGTTTTTTCCACACCATTCAATAATAACTTTGAACAGAAATTATTTACTAACTTCGGGAAATTCCCGGTTATGTTAATAAATGCAATCATAGCTATACTTTCATAATAGCAAAGGTGCGAATTAATGCAAAATTCAATGATCATTGATAGCTAAGCCTTGTACACTAACCCTTCTTTTTTATCTGTAAATCCAATATTTTATTAATACCTGTATTTAGGAAAACGTATTTACTTTTGTCGTAATGTTTTAAAGATTAAAATAACTTTAATTTAAAATTCAAATTTATTTATTTAGCATTTAATCCGAAAGAGAACTGAAATAAAATGCAAATTTTGTCTAACATTTTGACTAAATATTT
>JAQGCF010000230.1:0-11931 GCA_034699405.1 Hermanniella punctulata | reverse complement strand
AATAATCATCCCTTCATATAAAATAACGATATATTAAATCGAAAATTAGTACAAATTTCTAGAAGTCGTTAAAAATACGAAAGATATATAAAAATTAATAATTTATTGTTAGTAAAAATATAGTATTTATAATAAATATTATTAAATAAATTAAATAAATAATAAATAAGTTATTAAAAATAAATAAAGAAAATATGGAGAAAAGTCAAGACGACTGTTATTTTTATTACTACTCGACCTGTACTAAAGTATGTCTTTAATTCATTCAATCGTTAATTTTTGCAAACATTTTGACAACAAAATCAAAATTAAAACAATTTATTATTTATTAAACGTTTTATTTATTATTTAAATTAATTTATATTAATATTACGACCGATAGGGAGATGAGTGTCCGTTCCGTCACTGTCAGACAGCATTGGGGTCAGAGGTCACGTGTACACATTGGCGAGAAGGCAATTGTATGCGTCCGAATGTGTGTAAATACCGACACATGGAGTCTCGTATTAATAGATCATCGATTCAGTGCTGGTTTGAGACCCAACCGATCGGTTGCCGCAAACCTCACTGTGTTTTCTTACATAAAAAGCCCCGAATTGTCGCTTTGGACGACACCACTGAACAGAACAACACCGAAGGCATTATTTTACCCGTCGTTGCCGTCAATGCTCTCACCAACAGTTCGGACACTAATATCGATAACAACTCAATAAACAGTACAAATGTTGTAAACAGTATTAATAGTAGTACAGGTAGTAGTGCTGTAAAGAGAGGCGACGAGTGCTCCAAAATGAAACTCTTCGACGATTCAGACTATTTGAACCAAAGTTTGTCGACATTTACCGAAACCACAAATCATAACACAAATATCGAACCGATTTCGATATCACTCAACGATTGCGACGAAGAGTCTGACAATGACTTAATGAGTGATAACAACACAAACGACTCTTCGGTTGACAACAAAGAGTTGGAATTAAATGTCAATATTTATAACAAAAATAGAAATTATGGCATAAAAACGTTAGAACAGATCCGAATGGAAAAAGTATTTCAACACGAAATCGATGTTTCGGTCATTAATGATAACAACAATTGTTTGAATAGTTTCACAAAAATTGATTCACAAAATAAGACACAAAAACAGATTAAGAATAATAAGGATTTGAGAGTAAAAATAAAGCGCCGATCGGTTAATGAAGAGTCGAAACCATCGGTTTCCAACTCAAACACCGATTTAACTCCACATGACTTCGGTATTAAGACTTTGGATCAGATTAGAAGAGAACGAGAAGTGTTGACGAATAAAGCGGTGGAAACCAACGATTGCCAACAAATTCTGCTAAAGGAAAACCAGGAGCCCAGAGGGGAGAAGAGGGCCTCCTCTGACCCTAACTCTGGTATTATTAAGATCAGGAGAACGGGTCCAGCGATTGGCAGTTCGTTAACAAATGAGAAAAGCAATGGAAATGAAAAATACAATGAAATGACTGATAATAATAACGAAAACAAAGTGACGACAACTGTTTGCGAGTCCAACGACTTCAATGTCGTCACCTCTAGTAATACCAATATCTGTAAAGAAAGAATTAAATCAATTGACACCGATTTAGATGACTTCGACTTTCTCGACGGCGATTCCACTCATGTGGACACAAATGCCATCGAAGTCGATGAAGACGACGAACTGATGCGCGAAATAAATCAAGTGATCAATAGTTGAGAACTAATCGGTTTATCAAAAGTAAATCTTAAGTGAAATATAATTCAATATTTTTCTCACATTTGTATTAAAACCATATGTTTTTGGGTTTTTAAGAAAATTATAACATTTTCTTAATTTTTTGTTAATTTTGTTTTATTTGTGTCAAACAATACATACAGTGATCGACGATATGTTAATTCACTGCAATTACTTATGTTTTTGTAAATCTTTTTTTAAACGCCATAACTAGTAGTACTTCTACTTATGGTAATCAACTAATACTGAGGGTAACCCCTCTGGATATCACTTCAATTTAATTTAAAATTAGCGCAACAATAGTCTCATAAAACGCAACGAATTTGGATTCAAACCGCTCTTAAACTCTAACTATTAATTCGTTTTAAATAAATTGTTAATTATTTGTTAAACTATTGAAAACACTGTAAAAATCATTTTTAATATAACTTAAATAATAATTATTTTCCATTTTATTCCAATTATTTGAAAAATAAAGAAAATTACAGTTATTTAAAATATTATGTAATTTATTTTATAGCATAACAACACTTGTTATTTCATGATATCACCGGTAATTGCCATTGAAATACAGATTGCGCTCAAGTATTACATACTTTAACTTATTTATAACGAAGCTCTCAATGTTTAGCAATGTTCTGGTATTTTATTAAATACATCTTTCGTTATAACAGGTATTCATTATAAACGAGTTTTGACATTAAATGTTTATATATTTATTGTCTAAACTGTAGTAAATCTGGAGCCAAATCATTAAAGTTTTTGCCATTAAATCTATTGTCATCTCAATAGACATTAAAATCTTAAAACTTGTTATAAAATATTTGAATTCATTCCAAAAAGTGTGAAAATCGCTGTAAATTATACTATACTTTGTTGCAAATGTTTGGCAACTGTTGGCTCATAAATAAAATCAATAGTAAACTTATATAAACCATAATATACAGTACAAGTAGGTTATAATGAGTAGAGTAGAACTTACTTCAAGTCTTGGTAATTACTCATTCCTTTTATGTTAATTGTGTTAAAGTTTAGCTCAAATTGAATGCCAGTGTTTAAAGTCAAATGAGTTTAGCCATAGATTACTGGTTTTAATCCTATATGAAGAGATTATCAATCAGTTGATTCTTTAGTTAAGGTACTACTGAGTGAATGTGTGCTCAAATGTCCAGTGAGTATAGTTTTGATGGAAAAATTCATTGATTTATAGAGAGAATTGTTATTCTTTATAGAGAGTACTGGTATTACACATGATATACTGTACATTACAGGAAGGAAAGGTGTAGAGAAGAGTCTACAAGTGTTTGTGCAATGAATTAATTAATAAACTGATGAGAAAAAGCATTTATTGAATTGAGTCAAAGCACTTATGATCCCTAAGGATTACATAAAGTGGCAGTTATTACATAAACTAATGGAAAACAAGACATTAAGTGATGACACAATTGATATGAAAATAATTGAGAACTTATTTGAATACAAATCATTTTATTGAATCATTTAAGTTATGTTTTACAATAAAAGTGTTGTTAATAATACTAATGATTATAAACTTATCATTAAATTTAAGATAATATCCAAAAAGATATCTTTGAAATCTCTTAAATTAAATTTAAATTATGTTTTAAATGATGTTTTCCAGAAGTGTAAATCAATACATAGCTCTATGAGGTAAAATGCTAGACGTGTGCTACAAGTATATGACTTAAGTATTTCAAACAATTTTACTTTTTTAAACTTTTCTTTTGTCGGCAAAATTTGATAAAAAAATATTTATAAATAAATTGTTTCTGAAGTACCGCTAATTATATTCAACAGAAACTATTAAATCAACTGCAAAGCAATACAATACAAAGTCTATTGTATGAGTATTTGACTACCGGTGTATAAAGTGGTATATTTTTCAAATACAGTATAGAAATATTAATTTTTTTTGTAAACCTTATATACATTTAAATGAATTAAAACATTGACTCAATAGAGATCAAACATTCCTATAATCTGATGACAAACCCAATAGATATGACTGAATAGTATTGATTTGAATCATGAAATCGAGAGAAATAATATATAATTTTGAATTTTATTCAAATAAATTACAGCACTTATAATAAAATAACAGTATATCGAATGCATTAGTCAAACAAAACCTTCAGATTATAATATATTTTTTTATTCCTCAAATAATAAATAAAAATTCAAATTAAAGACAATATTAATTAAATATAATATAATTAATAAGACTTCAAAACTAATGACAAATTAAAAGCACTTATTTTTTAGTAAAAATTAATAACAATTTAAATACAAATACAATGATTGGTCTGAAATAAATCAATAATTATAATAAAATTTTGAGCTTTCAATCAACTAATATATTATCAATCAATAGAACTCAAAGACTTTTAAAAAAGAATTGTTGGCTAACAATAAATACACTTACAATTAACTGCCATTATATCCAACAATATATTACTTATGCCAAAAGTTAAAAAAGAGAGATAGAGAGAGAAGGAGAGAGAATGTAGTAATAATGAGATTTACTATATGTATAGTTTATAACATTTAAATATATCACATGTAATAATGATGTTTAAAAACCACATTAATAGTAAAGATCATAAGAATCCAACTTTTTTTGTCTCAAAAGATAATATCAATTATTTTGATCAAAATGTATATAAGTATTGAACAAAATTTTTTGTTTTGCTTTACTTTAATTTTGTGTTTTTTGATATATTATGCAAATGGTTTCACGAGAGGGTAAATGCTTTCTGAGAGAAAAACAATGCATTTCTTCAAACACTAAATAATAAACAAAAATCTTTACAATTAGTTTTGATAATTAATTCTCACACAAAACACACGAAAAGTATACTCTCTTTCAGTTTAGAATCAAATTACAAATTATTGTGAGATTTCTCTTTCGGGAAGAATTAGATTTTCCAATAGATTAGAATATTTTACAAATCAATTATTTAAATGTATTTTTGAGTTTAAAACATAATTAAAAACAAAGTTATGAATAAATGTATGGATTTGTGATGAGAAACAATATATGAGATAAAAGTTATTGAATTAATTGCACAAAAATATGATTTAATGATTGAAAGATGCCTTCAATTGGTTTTCAAATGATTCACAAATATATTATACTTCAAAACGTATTATTTCCTGTACTGAGAATTACATAAATTGTGGCACAAAATAAATAATTAGAAAAAAATTAAAGATTTAGCACAAGAGATAAAACGATAAAAATTAGAGTATATTTATGTATATATTATATTAAAATCTCTTATTTGACGTCAATATTACATGAGTTAAACAATATAAGAATTGGAACCGATTTTAACAATTAATTCAATTAATTGGGCCATAAATACATGTAAGTGTTTTTACACTAAGAGTACAAACAATAAGATATGTTTAGCTCAGATAATATTAACACCAAATGTCTCTAATTATATATTTTGTTGTTTGAGTTACAAATTGTTCGTTCGTTCAATAGCTCATTGATTTCTTATAGAGTGCATTATTTTAGAAATATTTTGGAGGAATGAGTTTGTCATACAATGCTTGGATGATGTGAAGTAAACTAATAGTCATTTATTGTAACTCACTATCAATTATGTAGTAATAAAAATTGTTTCGTTTAGTGATGTCATGTTTGAAATTGTATAGCAATAACTTTATACAAAACTGCGGTATTTTATGCAAAAAAGTTGTCTTTTTTAAGCAGACTTTGGCAGGAATTGTATACAACTATTAGATCCGACTTATCGTTACTATCCGTCAGTGAATTCGATTTTTCTTTTCATTATTAGGTTTTGTTCCAGAAATTAGACAACAAATAGTTATATATAGAAAAGTGTTGGGAAGTAGTGGTAGTAATTAATTAAATAAACAGAAAACCATATAATTGTGAGTCACTGTTACTTATCTCCGACCCGAGAAATAGCACAGCAGAGAACACACGCGAAAATTAGAGCAAACACTTGAACGCCGATAAGTATACCACCGGTGATGAGTATCCACTGCCACTTGTCTTTAATGAATTCCTCGAACTTTTTAAGACATCCGTTGGAGTAAATGATTCGTTGGGTCTTTAAATCGATGATTGCCTGCACTCCCAACACTTTGATGACTTGCTTTTCACATTCGGTGGCCGTCGGCACACAACAGGAATGTGGGAGTTTGAGATCTTGAACGCCAATAATACTACCAATTCCTCTCTCTTGCGATTGCGATCTGTTTCCCCGATTATAACTAGAGTTCAACCAGTCTTCAGGTCCGGAAGCGCCACAACATTCAAAGTCTCGTTGAATACGATCGACAAGAAGTTCAGTGGCGTTCGTGTGTCCGACTCCGTAATTGACTTGAATGAGTTTCTGTGTATCCCGTGTTATCTTATCGCGTACCTCAACGACAAAAAAGACAATACATTCATAAAAAAATTTTAAAACAATAGTTTGTTTAAATTTAACCCACATTTCACCGAAGCTATCAGTACTTCAATTTAAAAATGTGTGCAAAAGGTTTAGTCAAACATAACATCGAAAAACATAAAACAAAAGTTTTCAAAAATTATGTGAAATAATAAATAAATTTTCTCACAAATTATTTTCGTGAGAAATCTGCGCCAAATCCTAAGTTTTTAATTTATTAGAGAAAAATTCAAAAAAACTCAATAAAACTAAAATTTTGTTTCAAGTATTCGTGAGATTAATGAAGTCTGGATAAGATATCTATCTATAGCCAACTTCTATGGATAACAATTGATCAAAGATTGTGATTAACTGTTTGTATACATAAGAAAATAATTAAATATTTATTTAGAGTCTCAACAGTGGGATCTATTTTATAAATTTAACACATATTCAAGGGGTGAATGAGTTCTATAGTCTATAAAAATAATGAAATATTGTTTTGTTAAAACAAATGTGTGGCAAACTTTAGGTTTTCCCCCACAATAACTGTTATGACTTAAAAACTTATTTTAGATAAAGATTTTAGAAATGATAAAAAAGTAAAAAATAATTACTAAACACTACTGTGTAGTGGAGATACTTACTGTTTCTTCATTGTGAACAGCCCAAAATAGTGAGGCCCCGCACGCGACACACATAGTTACGCAAAATAGAAAATACTGTAACAAACGGTAGAGATTATAAATTATATAAAATGTATATTTTTGTATATTATATCAATTCAACAAATCTCTCACTTAAATAATACCCCAAAACCTAATGTTTAGTTATATAAGAATTCCTAAACATATTTAGATTTTGGCTTAACTTTAATTGTTATAAAAGGTGTTAAAGAATGAGATTATGTTTATATTATGTTATATTTAAACCTTAATTCTTAACTTAAATAATAATCAAAAAATTGTGTTTATATTTAGAGACGAATTCAAATGATTGTTTGAAATGTTGTTTTTTGTCTCTCCATTAATAAATAAACTATTATTTATTTAACACA
Source organism: Hermanniella punctulata (assembly GCA_034699405.1). NCBI lineage: Eukaryota > Metazoa > Arthropoda > Arachnida > Sarcoptiformes > Hermanniellidae > Hermanniella > Hermanniella punctulata. The sequence continues at coordinate 4,706 of JAQGCF010000230.1, read as the reverse complement.
TTTTTGTCACTTCAAAGTTATAATAAAATTTTATTTATTTTAGAGTTTATTTTCTATTAGTTTAGATCATTATCTCATTTGAGATACTCAGTAAGTATCGAAATAGTGTCAGAAAAAAGGGTGACGTTTCCAATGATATACCAAATTAAATAAAAATCATATAAACTTTTCAAATGTCAAATATATTTAAAAGATATTTAGTTCACTCATAAGTTGATATATAAATGCATTAAAACATATTCAAAATTATGTTCCAATAAATATAATATATGTATAAATAAGTTCAGTAACAGATATATACATAAGTTTGAAATATTGTGTGTAAAGAAAAAGAGATAAATTAAAAAATAATTATTATTACATAACATTTTTAAAATAATGTGAGACGTCTCACAACTTATTCACGAAATCGCGGAATTGAATCAATTTTTAGAACATTTCTATTTTTTCCTAATGTCGGAAACTCTTACGTTAATCAACTAAAACATTATATAAATAAATAAAAGTTAACTCAATTGCGAAAATTCTTAGATTCTTAGGCAACCAACACGAGAGTACAGAATGGGAAGAGCGGGGAAAGATATAGAGAGGGAGTTCATAACCTTTATATGCCAATTGTAATCTCGATAATTGATCAAAATTTTCAAAAGATTTAATTTTTAGATTTAAAAAATTCGATTACTCATTAAAGTGATCCATCAGTTCGCAAGCGTTTGAGTATTGGATGAGTTACTAAACATTTTAATGACCTTAATATAAGTTATATAACCAGGTATTGGATATACTGTACTTATAAGTAATCAATTATGTAATTTTATTTGTGTTTATCTAATTTTAAAGCAATTTTTCTTCGTATTTATGTGTCTATAATTAAATTCAATAATAATAATAAAATAATAATGAGTTGTGTTTCGGGTTTATGTCAGTCATTCGCAAATAATTTATAAATTGCACTCATTTTGCGAGAATTTCTTCATATCATATGGGAATTACTAATAGACATAATATTTATTATAAAATTAAAAACACTGTACATAAATTAAAATAATAGTGAATGACACACATATGGGAGTACGAGTAATAAGCAGTTAATTTTAGATTCAAGTTATCTAATATTCAAATCATATTAGATATTCAAATGAAGTACAAAAAATAAGATAACATTTTTGAATCAATTAGTTTAAACATTCACTTAATGTTTATTTTTTATATATTTTTTTAAATAAATTAATAAGAATTAAAGTTTTAAGATTTAATAACGAAAAGAATTTTAAACCTCAATCACAAAATTGAATGCATTCGATGGAAACAAAAGAAATATTTATCTTAAATCTGAATTTTGAATAAAAGTGAAAACGATTTAAAATCAAATCATTGTTAAGAGTTTAATATTAAGGCAATGGGAATAAGAGTTTTTCATTATCAGAATATAATAGAGTAATCTTTTTTTACTACCCAAAGGTGAGGGATATAAAGTATTTTAGTACAGAAGAGTGAAGAGCGAGTGAACAAAAACTAGTTAACATAAGTGGTTATTTTGAATGAGTGCATACATGACTGCTCGTATAGAAACTGAGAGAAAACTCCATAGTTTTTTATGTTGGGGGCTTTCAAAACCAAAATAGCATTTAGAATCCAATGTTAGGATCAGCACAGGATTAAAGGTATTCATTCAGTCATTGAATGGGCCATCAATGGACTAAAATGACGCCACAATTGCGTGATTTTAAACTCAAATTATATATCCATTAACAGCATTGCTATTATTGAAGAATTAATTCATATGAATCAAAACCATAATTCTTAGTTTTGAATCCATTCTTCCCTTTATTTTGTGATGAATTATATCATATAAATAGTTAAGTTTCAGTATTTCAAGTATTTTCAGAAACATCTTTCGCGGGTATAATCAAAAGCATATTTAGGAACCATTTAACTCACAAGAGATGTCTGATATGAATAGAATTGGGGTCAACAACAAAAAAACACTTTATTTGCATTTCTAAGAGAAAAAACTTCTTTTTTAATCTAAAATAACGATAAAATAAAAATATTTATTTATCTGATTCTGAGTTCAGACAAATTTACTCAAGAGTTGAGTTGAGTTAACAAAAAAAAATAATGAGAAAAAGTGAAAAAAAATCAAAGCAAACAAAACACGAATGAATACAATGACTGGTTTTTATACTCAATTAAAATCGTATCGAGAGTTAAGTGAATGGAATAATAATATACTCACAGTTCCCAAAAGACATGACGATTCCCTGACAGCACCACAACATCCAAGGAATCCAACAATTGTCATAACACCGCCAAGAATTAAGAGTACAATAAAAGGCGTGACGTAATACTGTCCGACTTCGTTCAGATCGAGATAGTTCTGTGAATCCCACCACAGATATGCGGACAGACCCAGGATTACCACTCCCAATAACTGGTGAACACATGGAATAGAAAAATATAAAATTATCGTTAATTAGTTAGAAATAAGTCATTAGTTTTACAGCAAAAAAGTGAACAAATCGGACAAATAGAGAGACATTGGAATTAATGAGAGAGTAATTGAAGTGAATCATTGAAAATCGCTCACTGAATGAAAAACCATTTGAATTATGCAAATAGAAATCGTATCGTTATTTCGGCTCAACTTATATTCATTGCTAACGAATTCAATTAAACTGAAGCCCATATTTGGATATCAATAGTAATTTTGGCCAAAAAATAATTATATAATAACAGAATATAAACTAAACTATCATTCTTTGAGTTCCGTCTCTGCAGGCATTTAAAACTACTGTGTATACAAACTGTGTACAAATATTTACATAATATACACAAATATTATGTATAATAATAATCAATATCTCTATCAAAAAATATATATAAAAACTATGAAAATATGAGTTAAAAGCATTAGAGCCTTATCGCAGACTTTTAGCCATATTTGAGAAAATTTCTATGATTTCAAACAGTAATACACTATAACATAATAAACATGTATTGGAGGAGTGGTGGCTATTATTGCTCGTAAGTGACGTATCCCTAAACAATACACGATTCTATAAAAGCATATAATTGTGAATAAAGTAATTGTAATTTATTTCACACGACTTTCGACTAATGAAAGTAACGATTAAAGTGTTGATCGAATCGAAAATATAGGTAATAAACAATACGCCACTGATTCGAACCATACAAAGAGCTCTTTTTCTATCTAACATTTTAAGTGAATGGTTTGCGCAGATGTGCTCTACAGTCGAATTGCTGTTTAAATTGTCAACAGTTGATAATTTGGTGATCAATCTTTTGGTTTTGTATATTGTTATAAAAATGCCGGTAATAATATTTTTAGAGCTCAGGCAATAACATAACAAAAGCTAACTTTAAATAAAAAGTCGATCCAAACGAGGATTAAATATTTTATGAACAGATTTGACTGATTTTGTGACTGACTTTCAATTTAAAAGACGAACAACTCTTATCTCAGATAACTTTTATCACGATTTGATTAATCGATTTCTATACACTCTTTTCAACAGTTTTTATTTTAAACTCTAATGAAAAATATGAGTTATAATTAATTAAACGATTGTTTTTTAACACTATTAATAATTTATTCCTCGGAATTCATTTAAATACAGGAAAAAACTTATGTCTACTAAAGGAAACTTCAATGAGTTAAATGTTTTTCTCAAATGTTATTAATTTAGATAATTTTTCGCTTTCAATGAAAATACTTTTGATTTTTTTTCCTTTTAATGTAAACCAATTTGTCTTAACTTATATTTTGCTAAAAAAGTGAATTAATTTTTATTTTAAAAAATGTTTTCACTCATAACATTAGTTTACGCCCAAAATCAGGCCAATAATCATTGGAAAACAAGGGATTATTTTCTATTTGATAGTGTGTTAGTACAGAGGTATAAAAAACAACATATATTTTCATTAGTTATCCAAACTATGTTCGGAATCGTGGGCTTTAATGCCTTACTTTACGAGTTTTTTTTTATATTTTTCAATATAATAATTTAATATCCTTTGAAATACCTCTAAACCAGAACCGCCTAAACATTTGAATCATTAATGAATACTTTTGTCACACAATCAAAATGAAAAATTTCGCTCAGTTTTAGTGTTTATTTCACCAAATTTTTAATCATATCATAAAAGAGTAGTTGAGATAAAAAAAATTGAAAATAAAAATTTTATTTTATTTTATATAAAACTTTATTCGCTTTTGATTTCTCAGTTTAATAAACTCTTCTCTCAAGTATTGACTCCTAATAGAGATCTCGTTTAAATTGGTTTCAATACATCAAAAGAAGAGTTCATACTTTGATAGTAATAGTATTTATGGTTAGCTTTTGGCACAAACTTATAAATACAAACTAAAGCACAAACTCGTCTTAACACAAACTGGTCTTAAATGCAAATCAAATGAGAGATAATTTTACAAATTTTACATTAAATAACTTACAAAAACAGAATAATAATCTAAAACTTATACTCAAAAAACAAAAAACTACTGAAAAAATGCATTTTACAAAAAGATAGGTAAGAAAAACAATAAAATACAAGAAATTTACAAACAATTTATCGATTATATTCAGTGTTAATTAACTGTTAGGAATTCGTACACATTTATAAGGTGTTGGGCTTTTAAAAAATCATTTGATAATTAAATTTGCATAAAATAAGCAAAAAAT
>JAQGCF010000229.1:0-11941 GCA_034699405.1 Hermanniella punctulata | reverse complement strand
TAGTTTAGCCATTGATTGGATCCATGACTTGATTTATTGGATTGATATTCAATCGAAAACTATTAATGTTTTACAAACCGAAGACATTAATAACAGTTATATAATATATAATCTTTCAATAAATTCAAATCCGAGAGATCTTATAATTAATGTTCAAAAGTTTGCACTCATATGGAGTAATGTTGGGTCTGAGCCCTATATTATGCAATCAAATCAAAACGGAAGAGATGTGAGAGTACTCTATAATAATTCAAAACAAGCCATTCATTTGACAATTGACTATCAAATGCAAAGATATTATTTCGTTGATATCAAAGACTATTCATTATATTCTATAGATTTTGATGGAAATAATGAAATAAACTTTTTTAAATCATCGGTACTTTTTCTCTCATCTAAAAGTATCTCTGTTTTCAACAATGATTTATATATACAAAGCGATGATTCAATAGTAAGAATACCTGAAAGCGATTTACTACACAAACATTTACTGAAAGCACAAATTTTGATCAAAACTATTAATTTTACTTTAAGTGATAAAAATTATTTTTATGAATACAACTCTTCGATTGCTTTGAGAGAAAAATTTTATTCATTCAAAATTGTTTCATACGATGCAAACTATGCATTAAAATCTTATGACACAAACAAATGCCTGTATTCTAATTGTTCCCATTTATGTCTTCCATCTGGTGAAACATTTACCTGTGTTTGTCCTAAAGATTTGCTTCTATTAGATGACTATAAATGCATTGAAATGATTGTTGAAAATGATAAAAATGAAATCGAAAATTACTACCAGTCCTATAAAGTTATCTTGATAATTAATTCAACAATAATAGCAGTATTCATACCACTGTTAGCTTTATTGTTTATTAGGTATAATATATTTTTTAATTTTATGTTTATTTAATTTTTCATTTTTTCATATAATTAGTTTGAAAATAAAAATTAATGGTTTGGAGAATAAAATGAGACAAAGACTGATACGTAACATAACTCCACGTAACGAACTTTGCGACGGATTGGAAAATAAAACCTATGAACAGGAAAATAATAGGAAAAATACTAATATTGATAACAAACAGTTATTTTCGCCAACAAATAGTGAATTGAGAGCGAAAATTGAGAAAATGTGTGAAATGAAAGAAAATATATAATTATTCACTTAAGATATTGTTAGTGACTGTCATGTATCTGATTATACAGTTTTGTAAAATTTTTGTAAAAAATAAAAATTATTAAAAGATCTTGTGTTTAATTATTTGTAAAGCAGCGGCTTTTCTGCTTTTTCAACTCTTACCATGCATTTGCTGAAAAATGATTTATGTGTTATAATAAGCTCAACACTAATACAAATTTGCATCTGTAATTATTTTGGATTTTGTGATTTCACAATGCATTGATGTGTAGAATAAATTCCATTGGTTTAAACAAGCTTGATTCAAAATTAAATTAACCACACTTTTCAATTTTTTAACACGGCTTAACCGTATTTCGTCATTACTAAACACTAGGGTTGTTAGTGCTGAACATTTAGGCTAAAATTTAACTAAAATTTAGGCTAAAGTTAAGCTGGATTTCAAATTGCAGTCTTGGACTAAATATTCATGCTAGTGCCGCCATCTCACAAAAGATTTAATATTACATATATTATGTAAAATTGCATTAAAATTTTACAAATAACACCAATAAGTGTTTCAGTAGAAAGAATATTATTTACTCACACAAGAATTCATACAAAAGAACGATAAAATACTAAAGATTAAGTTATAATAAAGTTGACAAATTAGTCACCATTGGGCTAATTTTTAAGATCGATTCTAATACCTATTGACACTTACTTTAATTCTTCTAATTCTGATACAGAAACTAATGTTATAATTGAATCAGAAATATAGAAATCTACTCAAAATTATCAATTGTATCATTAATTTTGTGATAATTCAAATAAATAATTGAACATATAAGCTTTTGTCTAAACTTTTCAATTAAAATTCATCGAAAATTGAAAAAATCAACATTAGAGTTTTCGATTTTATGTTCTGAATGTACTGTACGTCAAATTCTAATTTGATACGTATTATAAAATTGGTCGAAGTGGTAATTCGTCATAAGTTAGTGGTCGAATACGGTTTTATCTTATCCTTACAGAATAAGTGGTGGATCTTTTGCTGCAGTAGGAATGAGGCCAATAGAGAGTCGAAAAAAGTCAGAAAAAAAACTTTTATAATAGAAGATACGAACCCAGAGCTTATAAACCAAATGGCAGAGTATATACTGTACCATTTGACCACTACTTTGTCATATAAGATGGATAAAGATAAACATCTTAAATCTCTAACATATAAGAGGAGGAAAAATCAAAATGTACCCAAAATATTTGAAGTATAGATCACTTCTTCAAACGAATTTTCCTTAATTGTTTGATTAATTAGAATTATTCCATTTAATTATTATTAACAGTCAATATCGATAAAAATATAACTTATTTATGTTGTCATCAATAAAATAAACCACATCTTAAAATATGATCATTAATTTTTAGTACAGTGTAAACTGATATCAATAAAATTTGAGGTAAAAGATGAAGATTATAATTAAGTATTATAACATAATCACTAATTATAGTCATTTTAATATCACTAACTTTTCTTAATTATTAAAACTTTAAACAATTGAAATAAATCACTTATTTTGCGGTTTAATTACAAATAATACTGCGTATAAAAAGTGTTAAACTATTTGAATGAATGCATAGTCAATGTAGTAAATGCACAAAATGCAAAGTTTTATTAAATAAATAATGAAAATGAATTTTTTAAATGATTAAAATCTAAATATTGATCACATTTGAAACATTTGAAAATTAATTAACCGTTTGATTAGTTAGGTTTCAAAGATAACAAAATTAATTTATATTAATTAAATGCTATGTTTTTATGTTTTCTAGAATCCAGTCCACAGTATTGGAGACTCTATGATAAATGCCGGGCTGTCTTGATTGGGCACAACCAAATCCGGCTGAAGTAATACCTGCTAAAGTCCACCTGCCGTTTGTGTTAATAACTAGAGGCCCACCAGAATCGCCCTATTATTCGAAGTGTAATAATTCATAGTTTAAAAATAAAAGAAAACAATAGAAAGGAATGGAAGTCTTACAACACAGGCGTCTTTGCGTCCGTCTTCATATCCGGCACACATCATCTCAGGAAATATCCTTAAGTCGATTCCTCTGGTCCTGTGCCACATCTCGCACTCTTCATTGTCAATAATCGGAACGTCTACTTTCTGTAGTAATCGTGTGCCATATCTGTTGCCTGAGTTTCAAAACAAGGAAGAAATTTGAAGTTTAAAGAGTTATCGCTTTTATCATCTAAACTCACTTAATGCTGGATCGGTTTTGCCCCAACCAGTAACGACCCCATACCTACAATAACACAAAATATATTATTTTTTGTGTTTTGGCATAATTTCCTACTTTGAACTAATCATTACATTTATATTAAATTTGATGTCAAACGAAAGTAAATATTATTTTTCTATTATTCTGTTTATATAACATAATCTAATAAATAAAAGAAGTCATGAGTCTTACCAGCCCTCATACCGGAAACCTTGTTGTGGTAAACAAACTGGTAAAACATTGTTAGTATAGCGAACGGGTCTATCGAGTCGTAACACTGCTATATCATATCGATCGGGATGTGAGGCTGAGAAACGAAAGTTCGGATGTAGTTTAACCTGTGTGACCCCAAAATACTGTGGCGGCAGGTCTTGAAATCTTTGATCTTCAATATCATGCGCTCCAATTATAACGTTTAATTGTGGTATAGGAGCTCTACATTGGAAGTATAACTTTTAAATATATAACATATTGAAAGTAAAATTCTATAAAATTCTTCGTTTGTTTGAACTCTTTTGGTTTCGTTTCAAATCTTATCACAATTTATATGTCATTAAACCGAGTCATGAATCAAATAAATTAGTATTAATTAGTAATTCATTGATTAAAATTTAAATAAATTCGATTACAGTATTTATTGCTCGCAATCTATCATTTAATTAAAATATAAAACTAATTGCTCTCAATTTTTATTCTTCATTATTAATGTTGAGGTCACTAATGATTGAATATAATTTTATTAATACAAATCCTGTTTTCACAAAAATGTTCGCCAATGAGCTATTATTGAACTTCACTGGACATTAAGATTGAGCAAAAACATGATATTATGCTTTAAATTCAGGTTGAAATCAATCTAATCTTAAAGATTTTTAATTGAAAGTTGTTTTTTGTAAAGTTTTATTGTTTTTCAATTTTATAGATTAAATAAAAATGTAGTAATTAATGAGTTTCGGGCGTTTAAAATTGAGGACTGAGGTCTAATGTTAAACTTGTATCTATCAAATTAATAATACCTTTAATTACATCGAATATCATTATTTATGTGTAAATAAAAATAATTTTGTCGTTATTATAAAATAGTATCAAATATTGATTAGATTAAACTAGATTAACTATTAGGTACCAGTTTATCCAATGCTAGTAATTGATTAAACTAATTATAAAACTGTTGGTAATGATAATGTATACTATTTATATAATTTGAAATTTTTTCTTTTCAGTGTCATTAACATTATGTAATAATTTTAATTTATAATAATAATTACAACAACTTTCAATTAAGGAGTGTTTTAATGATTTTTTTTCAATTATTTGATTTGAATTTTGATTTGAAAAAGAGTCAATAAAACTTTAGTTAATCTCTAAATCTTTGCGTTTACTATTCATTTGGATTAGTATTTAATGTAAATTTCTTATTCATAATTGTGTGTAATTTTATTTGGGGTAAAAATAGAACATTTTTTAATTGAATATTTAAAAATACATTCAAGATCTGACATGATTACAAAAAATGGTTAACTAAGTTTATAAGAGATGTGTATCATTTGTATCATTTTTCAAAATAATAACATCTTATAAGTCATGTAATAATCGGTTTAATCTATTATAAATGCAAAAAATAAAGTTCAATAAACAATGAAAGCTGTTTGAAGGCCAGTACTGACAGGTATTCAATGTGATTCAACAATAACTTGGCATTGTATATATCAAATTAAAAAATGAACCCACGCTTCGTACGAAATTTGCTTAACAAATACTATAAACTATAAGATACTAAAAATCTAATTTATTTTCTTTCTCTACTGTTATGATGACCTAAAAAGAAGTTTCGGTTTCAGGTCCTTAAATATTCATCTTTTATTTAACTCGTTATCCCATCTTTGGATTATGATTCTTAATATTTATTATTTCACTTAACTTTAATTATCTGTTAACTAACATTAAATTTATTTCTTTCAAAATTCACGTCTAAATGGTTTTTAAATATTTTAAATATATGTTTGAAAATTTTAAGAAGAATCTAATTTATTAATTAATTTATATTTGAAATATACATTAATTTTCAAAACCCACACCAGTAAAGAATGGATACTATGATTACTGGGTCTTCAAAAATATTATATTATAAAACTATAATTTATATTTAAATCTTTATATGTTTTATATGGATTAACATTAAGTAAATATTGAAATGAATATAAATAGCAATAATATACAGAATTTATAGTAGTATTACTGAACTAATTCTCTCAACTAAATTGCAATATTGGCACAAATACAATAGAGTATATTTTGTATTGGAGTAATTGAATAAATTTAGACTAAAAATTGTATTTATTATTATAATAGACTCCACTAATAATTTATTTATGCAATTGTAATAACGAGACCACTAAAGCATTATTTTGAATAATTAGATTAAATTATTTGATAATTCAATTTAAGTCAAACAAACGAAATACAATTGTAAATAATTGTAATCTATTTTTAGTTATTGGAAAATAACTTTACTTTTAAATCTAATTGTTTAGAAGTCCAGTGCTCTGAAATTTTATATAAAAAATATCTTATTTTAAACGATTTATCATTAGATAATCAAGAATTATTATCTATACATTCAATAAAAATCTAAAAGACCGTAGATTTGGTTCACTTGAGTCAAATGTAAAGATTTGAAACTTATTTTTTATTTTTATGTCATACCCTTATTGTGTATAAAAATATTAACCTTTTTATATTTAAAATGTCTTTAACTAATCCTATTAGTAAGTTATCTAATACTCACTGGTATATACAATGTGCTGCTGTCACTATATATTGTTGGTTGACTAAAGCACCTCCGCATTGATGCTTTGTGATCTTGATGTGTACCTATCATTTGAAAATACAATTCAATTAATTGTTCAATAGAGAAGATAAAAAAATATTTTGTCAGTATTTGATTTGTCATTAGTTTTATTGATAAGACCATAAAAAATGAGTTGAAGAACCGGTAATAAAAACAAAAATAATAAAAATAAAGTTTTGTTTGTAATCAGATTATATAAAAAATAGAGTTTTAGCTCAAAATATTGAACTTATTTTCAATTAAGATTTATTTTTTACTTATCAGTTTTAAAGAGCACAGCAATTAATACTCAGTGAGCACAATTACTATCAGTGTGAGGCTTAGTCAAGAAAAAATTTCACACTGTGTTCAAAATTGATAGGTCTGTAAAAACATTGTACCAATAAATTGTACTTAAAAATCGTTTATGTTTTTGTTAATACAGTTTAATTTCTCTACAAAAAGCATTCTTAAGATTATTTTGAAAACAGGTTTTGTCAAACCATTCAATATCTCGATTAGTTTTTTTGGTTTGTATCGAAAATATTACGATCTTTTAATATTATATTTAGAAATACCTTATCTCCAATTCTCTATAAAATATTTTAAAAATATAATCAATAATATTAAGATAATTATATAGAAAGAATAAACATTAAAGTTTCATTATTACAACTCTGACATATAGTATGATATAATAATAACACGCAAACAACAAAAGATATGAAAGTCAGGAATTAAAATGATTTCTCTCGGTTTCATTGAGTTCCTGAGTTTAGAGGAAAATTAATTTAAAGTTTTAACTGAACTCTTGATATAAAAAAAAACTAGTAAAATACCTGCCACGGAAATTCACCAAAATATGCATCCTGTCCTCCTATAATACGTTTAGTAGGTTTTGCTGACGGTTTACCACAAACTGTAAAGAAAATGTTTACTATTATAATCAATGGTCAGATTATAAGTAATGGTCAATTATATACAGCTTTTTATCTGAATTCAGTTGAAATGAAACTTATAGTTTCATCAAATCTATACTTTTGAGTCCTTTATTGTAATTTAACAAAAGTTTTGGATAATATTTAGGGAATATCCTAGGGATAAGTTAGTATTGATGTAATAAGCTTAGGTATGTAACAAAGATTGTATGCATTCTCAATTAACTATTAATTATTGTGGGGAAGTAACAAAATACGAACAGTTCATCACGATTTGATTTTACTATCAGTAAAGGGTAAAAGTGTGAATTAGTAGAGTCAGAGTCAAACTTTCAAAATGGGTTAAATATCCTGAAATTCACGACATATTTAGCAAATTATGTTTTAATGATTATCCAAACATTTATCAATAAATTTACAACTGATTGACAATTGATTTAAAATTCAAGAAATAATTAAATGTTCTGAATTTTATCGCAAATATCTGGATATAAGTACCTCTAGTAACTCAAGTGTTAATAAATATTTATATATTTATATTTCAAATAAATTCAAAATATTTATGTGAAATCATAATAAAGAGTTAATAGAATAAAAATGAAAATAAATTACAATTATCCTATTATTTAAATGTTTGTGTAGCATAAACTATATATAATAGCACTATCTTATAAATATCTGCCTCAGGTATTTAACTGTTCCAAAATATAGCTAATAACAAAAGAGTTTATATACGGTGTCATGTGATATCACCAATTGAGATAATTTTCCGGTAATATAATGTCCAATAACTAACTTAACTTGATTTTAATAAAAATCACTTAATATAGAATTTAAATGTTAGCGAATACCTTACTTGTATATCAACACAATAAATGCAAATTTTTAACCTTTTGCCTCATTTAGCTTCAAATTTATTTCATTTTTAGCTTATTTGCAAGTTTTGCTTTAAAAAATTATTTCTGTTTTTATAGCTTTTAAAACAAAATAAGAATTTGCTAATTGTCTATAAAAATATTGCACCAATTTGTTATATAAAAGGCGACTCAAATACATTTATAGCTTTAAAATAGACTTTTTAATGAATTTGCTTAGCCTTCAGTTTATAACATCTAAATACGTGTAATTATTTTCAATGCATTTGATTGCATAACACGTATAAATGAGGCGAAACAATATTTGTCTGCAAATGGAAATAAAAAAACCAAAACATATATTTAGAGTGGGGGTAATAGTGATACTAAATTTAATGGAGTGCTCATTAGATCATAAAACATCTCAATAATGATGAAAGTAATGATATGCTTACAGTCGTCTGATCCAAGATTTCTTGCGTATGTCTTTCTGTTGGACACTTCTCTAAAATAAGTTTTCATATGTCCTGACGGGCGAGTTCTTCGTATTGCATTGTGATCCGCTCCTACGTTGTCAGAATTGGGAGTAGTCGTACGACTAAAATGATATGGATATTCATGATTGTGATGATTATGTGAATTGGATGTCACAAAACTATGTTGGGTAGGAGAAGGATCCGAATTAAAGGGTGGCGGAGATGGAGACGAGTTTGGAGGAGGCATTGAGTTCATTGGAAACTGCATTTTATGGGAGTTGTGAAGCATACAACATGTCGTTGTAAAGTCACCTCCACAACCTTCAACTGGTACACCGCCTGCTAAGTAACAGAGTAAACTAAATGTACAGGCAGATTGGGATCGTTGGAAAGTGCAGGTGCCGGGATGTCGAATTACTGGTGGTAATGATGTACCTACGCGTTTAATATCCCATTCAGTTCAATTCATTAATTAATGATCACTTGCCTGAATGACCTGTGGTTTGAACTATTACTAAAAGAAATGGGATGACCACAAAAGCCAACCATTTTAAGGAACGTTTCAATACGTTCCGATACATGAGTGAACATCTCATGGAGTCATTATAATTCGATGCATTCATTCATTCATTTGTTTAGTTGAAAGAAATCTGAATCTATAAAACAAATTAAACAAAAAGATTAATAAACTTATATTAAATCCATTGATATAATAAACTTAAAGCATTAAATTATTACATTTGTAACATTGAATAATATATAAACAGATCAAACATTTTAAAATTCTTGTGAAATTAGTTTTATTTAAATATTATTAATATAAGACAAAAAACTGGTAATAAAATGAAATCAATCAATTCATTCAACTCGAATTGCATTAACTACTTCTCATATAAAGAGTTGCTCTTTTGAAGTTAGACAAAAAAGACTAAAACATTGTGTAATCTTCTTGAAGAGACATAAAAAATTTTAACGTTCTAATTGTTGTCTATAAGGGTCACACTCTTCTCCGGATTAGAGGAATCATTGATGTGTGGATCAAGTTTAAGGATATGTTTCGCTAAACACTTAAATATTTTAAAATTAAAGGTAATAAAATATTTTTACGAGAATTGTTAACAATAAATTTCTGTTAAAAAATCAATTTTTTTGAATAATTTTTTCATAAATAAATATATAATTGAAATTTATTTATATTCTGTATATATAAAAAATAATAAGGTTTATAGTAAACTATAATAAAGTTTAATAATAATAATTACAAAAAAACTTTCAGAAACATTGAAATATCTTAATAATTATATTTTGAATTTAATTAAATAAATTTATTCCAGTCATTCATTTATATCTTTACTACCAATGTATGAAAGAATTGACATTAAATTAATAAAATTAAGAATAGAGTATAGTTCTCATATACTGTAGTTGTTTATAAAAGAATACGTTGAATGTTTGACCCAATAAAAACAATTTAGTCTAATTTTAAGAGTATTAAATAATTAGTCTTATTTTGAACATTCGATTCAGTAGAACAACTAATAGATAATCGATTGAAGACACAAAAATCAATTAATATACAAAACATAAATACTTTTCACACAATAATTTTCATGGTTTTGATTTTTATATTTAAATCGATGTTAAACTAAATTTTTAAAGCAATTAAACTAATTTTTAAACTCAACTTATTTTATTACAACTTAAGAGGAAATTTTAATAAAATATTATACATTGATTTGAATAAAAATTATTATTAATGAAAAGATCTTAACTAATTTCGACTGACTTAACCCAACCGTAGCTCAGATTCAACTGATTTGCTTCGTATCTTTCAACTGAACTCACATAGAGCTGAACGTACTTCGTTACCTCTTTTTAAATTTCCCAAAAATTCGACAAAAAAATAAAATTGTTTTTATTTTTATAAATTGAGAAATTTATAAAACCTTAAATTTTTTATAAATCAATTAAAAAAATTTAATCCCTTTTTAAAATTTATCCTTAAATGTGAATATTTTTAAAAATTGTCAATCAAACTGAAAAGAAAACGAATTTTTTAAGTTGACCCAGAGCCAGTTAGTAAAATATCAGAGTATATTTTTAAAATTTCTAAAAAATAAATTTTAATTAAATTTTAACATTTATAAATTTTGTATTTAAGGCCATATAATTTTGATAATAAATTAGATAATTGTTATGATTTTGCTTCAAAACATTTGATCCTTAAAATTTGCATTGAACTGTCTCTGAGCAGTGTTTAAACAGGTCAAAATATCTTAAATTTGTTACTAAAAAAGAAAAAACAAATTACTACTTAATACTCGTTTATTATACAAATTATTGAGACCTTTTACGGGTACAAAAAGTTTTTTTGTAATATGTTTTTTTATATACAAATATTGATCAAAATTTTAATTTATAAGTCAGTTGAGAAATGCTGACAAAAAACAAACACATCTATCGTGAATAGCAATCAACTTTCAAGACAAGTTTGATCCTAACTTGAGGCCACTGACTCAGTGTATCAAAAGAGAGGGTTATTATTTAGAAGAAAAAAACGTAAAAATCTTGAAGACATCTAAGGATTAAATTGAAGGCTCAGATTATTTAGTTTAATACATTTGCCCCGACAGGTTACAACCTTTAAACAACTTATTTAATGTACTCAACTACAGTAAGTTATTTTAATTTGGGTTCACAGTATTTGTTGGCATTCACTTTATTGAATTTAAAGTTCAAAAACATTTACTTTAAAACTTCAAACATTTGAAATAAAGATAAAGATAGAGAGTATAAAGAATAGCCCAAAAGATAAACAGTGTAAGTCTTACAGTGTAAGGAGTTTAGTGAAGTCGTCATACAATATATTAATATTCAATAACTCTAGACTAGAACTGAGTTCACGTGAATGGATGGCTAGACAAGAGACAATTGCGTAATGAATAAATTAAAATATGTTGATATATAGTTTGATAAATAAAATATTTACAATATTTAATTGAAGTAATTAAATGAAAAATAAAATAAACAGATTTTTATTATTTTTAATTAAAAATAAAATAAATTCCTTTAACTAATATCTTTGCAAAACCTCAAAAAATATTGGAACAGATTTGTAAACAGCTATGAGTTTCACTTGTTTCAAATATATAGTTTATAGATTATAATTTCTTATAATTTGGGACATTTAAAGAGGTCGGAGTTAAGCCCACTCATCGTGATGTTGAAGAAATCATTGAAGTTTGATATCTTATAAAATAAAACTTTCGATATTAATCCAATTTAGACGAATTGCATTTGAATGCAAACTTTTTTTTATTTTATAAAATATTTATTCTTTATTTCAAAATATCAATAATTCCAAAAATAAAATACTCAAGTATTTAGTATTGACTCATGACTAGAATAAATAAAAATAAAAGTTAACTCAAATGCTA
>JAQGCF010000228.1:0-11954 GCA_034699405.1 Hermanniella punctulata | reverse complement strand
ATATTTGAATAATTGTCACCATTTTTCCTATTAGTCGTTAATATTTTTAAGTGAGTAAAACTAATCGATAAGCATAATTGTTATTAAAAAGTATAAAATTTATTTAATATGCTTTTATAATTTAGTGTAAATTATATTAACAGTATACTTGTATTAGTGATATGTGATGTGGAATATTGTTGATTAAATATATCAAAAATAATTCTTTACAAAAGTATTTCTTTGTTGAATTTGTCGAAACTTATTCTTTCTAGAGGTGAAGTCTTTGCTAGAATAGGTAACACAACAAATAAATGCTTAAAAATTTTTGATTAAGCAATTTGATTAAATTGATAACCAATAGAAAAATGCCAACGATTTAGTAACGAACACATTCCTAACGCGCTATCGAATATCTTTTTAAACCTTCGACCCGAATGAATAAAAGCAGAGACATTTTAGCTCATATACATATAGTGTAGTATATACTGTAATATTCAATTGTTGATCAAAATAAAGTAAAATAATTTTTTAAATGAAAACAAAGATAAGACAATTTTAAAACTATTTCGAATAAAACGAGTGATTGTGTTAACAATACTAATTACAACCTGAAAAAAGTTATCTCTGCTCAACGCTGTATCGCTTAAAAAAGAAAATATTTTTACCTGAGTATATAAAGGTAATAATAGGGTAGCTCACATAGTACAGGGATTCATGACGAGCTTAAAAAATTCAAAGTGAAAGATTTCATGCTTAATAAAAACACTTTGAGGACAGTTTTCATACATACTTTAGTGATATAATTTTCAAAATTCCATTAAAATCAAACCAATTGTATAACAGAAAATTAGGATTAAAATAATATAATTTAAAAATTATATTTTTGAATAAAGTAAAAATGTTTTTATTAACAACTGTTTCACTCGATATTTGAATTGGAAAACTAGTATAACTGTGTATAATATCTCAAAACTATATAATTTGGTTTTTTGAGTATTATAATATTCAATAGTATAACTGTAGATATAAATAGTTTACTGTATTATATCTACATTCATTATGTTTAGTAATTATATTGAAACAACTTTTAATGCAATAATATTAACAATTCATTTATAGTTAATGTCGTCTTATTAATGAACAAAGGTGAAATTGGACAACCATGGTAAAGGGTGAACAAAAGGGCAATAATAAATTGATATTTTTTATTTTACATATTCTCAAAAATAGCCCCATAGTGGTTAAGAGTAATAAAATGATATTTTGTTGTACCTGTACTATACTATCGAACAATTAATGCTATCAATTATGTATAGTTTTATAATAATAATTTGTATCAATTTATTGTTTTTTCGAAAATTACAAAATAAACCGAAAGCATGAGTTTGACTAAAAATTTAATTAACAGAAAATAAAAGATATAAAAGATGTAAAACTGTTTCACAGTTTCCATGTAAAATGATTTGAATGGTTGTACTCTACTCTGTACGTACAGTACATTAATTGATAATATGTAAAAATATACGTAAATATTGTGCATATTTGAGATTCTAACTAAAAATTATTAGGAAATAAAATATGAATTGAAATAATTGAAGAAAATGGAAAATAAAAGATTGAATGAATGCGCAAATGATTAAATAATTTGTTTTGAATCGCTCTTAATATTTGGATTAGAAAGTATTAGACATATAGTGGATCTGATCAGTGAATGAATTAAATGTTTAATGGAAGTAATTTTCTCATTCTTGTGGTTCATTTATGGAGCCTCCCTGCCCCTATGCCAAAAGCATCCCAATAGCATCCCAATCGGTTGCCTATCCCTTATGATCCCCCTGACTGTGAATTGAATACGATTATAATTACTATTAGCAATAATTAATGTTCTCTTATGATGGAGTGCTGAATCCGGTTATGTCATTAGGTCTGTCATAATGTCAAGAATGGAGAATACATTTTTGATCAATTATATTACATTACATTATATGCGCTCAATATAATAAGACTTCAATACATTCCAAGCAATATTGGTACTCATCATAGTTGTGAACCCGTCTGACAGGCAATCTTATTGAACATCTATTTTTTACTATACATTAAACACTTTGGGCCATTGACCTGTGCTAAAATTAAATGTCAACCGTGGCCTCCGTCACTTATAATAAGGCTAACACATCAAATGGTTTGGCGAATTATGATTAGAG
Source organism: Hermanniella punctulata (assembly GCA_034699405.1). NCBI lineage: Eukaryota > Metazoa > Arthropoda > Arachnida > Sarcoptiformes > Hermanniellidae > Hermanniella > Hermanniella punctulata. The sequence continues at coordinate 9,768 of JAQGCF010000228.1, read as the reverse complement.
CTGCGCCTCTTCTCAGCTGCAGGTCAGCCACTCATTGCTACATTTGCTGACTTACAAACATCTCTCAGAACAGCTATTACTACTTCGCACAATCTATTGCTCTGTCTTTTTGTGATTTTAAAATGAAACACATTTTTGCTTTAGTGTGTGACCAACTGCCGACTTGGCTCTGACGCCTTGTTCATGATCGATGTTCTCATTCTGACCTTTAATGTCTTCAATATTATATTGTATATCAGAACACGTCAGTTACACCTTATACTCAATTTATATTTACAGAACAATTTTTTTGTTTTCTTAAGCTGTTATTCTCTTCTTAAGTCTAATGAATACGAGTTTAAGTTTTGAATATCATATGACTAATTCTCTACCAATACTTCAAAGCATAGCAAAGCATAGCAAAGCATTGTCCAAAAACTCAATCAAAATAAATCATAGAAATTGGAAATAATTATTCGTAACACAAGTAGACGGCAATACAGGAATACAATATGCTAGGAATGTTAGCCCTTCGCTCGGGTATCTCATTGTTCAAACAATCATTTCTTATCTATTCACGCAATTAACAGTTAATAGTGAGTTTGACATAAAATTTGTTGCAAATGGTTGAAAATCAAATGAAATAAAATGATATTTTAATAAGATTTTCCTATAAATTCTATATACAATAGTTGGCAAATATTGTTGTAATTTTACCTTTTTTTCATAGACTACAGTAATGTAACTTAAACTTATTCAACACAAGATTGTCGTCGATGACTTTTCGTCGTTAATAATACCACGTACAGAGTCCATGCATGAGGTTTCCTGCTTTGCTTTTAGTTACTGGGCGTCAGTTGAGGTAAACGAGTGGTTTCCAATTTCATTTGTGCGTGAAGGACAGTCGCTAACTATAAACCCTAACTTATATTCAATACTTAATACTTTCGACTATTCCTATTCCTCACTTGTGATTTCTTAACACATTGGTGTCATGCAATGACATTTAGACTTCAATCAATTAATATATTCAATATGTCTATTCATAAGCAGATTAGAATAATTGAAGACTAAAACAAATGAATGACTTGTTTTTTCTCTCTACTGCTAATGAATTTGTCAAAAAGACTTTAATTGTTTTTATTCATTTCATTATATTATGATTTAATTAAATAATTCACATATATTGCTATTAAAATAAAAAATAGTAGTGAATTCATGGACTATCGGTGCGAATACATTAACAAATGAATAACTTGTGTGAAAACAAAGCCTACAATCAAACATAATTGAATGCTTGATTCACTTGAATGTCTACTTGTTTGGTGCAGATGACACCTCTCCCCACTTGTTAAATTCTCATTAAGCCCTAGTGTGAAGTCATCAAATGTGACACAATCACAATTTTAAGTCACAGTTATTTTTATAACTCGAGAATAAATTGTTTCTCTTCACAATTATGACAACAATTTATTACTTAATGGCTTAAAAATATTCGAAAGTATGCAAACTATAAATTGAATTTCAAATTAAGATTAAGTCGCTTCAAGTGACACATCACTCAAAAATATCATTATTATTACGTCTCACAAATTATAATTTCACTTTCGTTCTCAACAGAGTAAAAAATTTGTGGGCGGACTTTGATCCGGGATCTGTCCTGAACCAAAATGCGACAAGAGCTCATCTTACGGCTAAGTAACATGAAATGTATTTTAATGTCATATTTGCGTGTCAATGCTTTTGCTATTCTACGTATGTTATTATGTAATACACAATGTTTTTCATATGAGACTTTGAACTGAGAAACGAAAATTTCATGTTATAAGACCTTAAATACATGTATATTATTATAATTGTTGAGCTCCACATTGCTTAAACTTTAAGTCACTATATTGTCGCCAATTATTCTTAAATTATTTTATTAAAATAAATCACTAAAAAATTAATCATTCATTTGTTATAAATTAATAAATTTATAGCATTTTTATGTATTATTAATACTTAGTTTGTTATTAAAGTAAAGTAAAGTAAAGTAAAGTAAAGTAAACATAAATATTTATAACGATTAAAATGACATAAAATTGTTTGCATTGAACAGTATTGGTGCACATATTTATAAATACATGTAGTATTGTATGAGATAGTATGAGCGAGAAACTACCAAATTTTTAGAAACAACTTTTTACTGCTTATGACAATTATGTTAAATGAAATTTACTTTTATATTCACAAACTCTATAATTAAGTAAAAAATAAACAAAATGCTCGAAGACTTACCACATCCATAGGAAGCCGAGGATAAAATTGTTGTTTGAGCTGCAGTTTGTGTGATGAAGTAGTCGAAGAAGCAAAAGAAGTATGAAAATCACCGCAAAGTCGTTGGTCATGAGACTTAATGACTTTTGGTGGACCTCTTGTTTCTCTGTCCTGTTGTGCAAAAGTAGGCGGAGGAAGACGAAGACGATTACTTGTTGTTGCTCTCTGTTGTGGCTCTTCTAATATTGTGTCCCCTAAATGTAAAAAAGTAGAAGAGGTAATACCAAAGGTGGGACAATTTGGCCGTATAAGGAGTGGCCAACTGTGAGCGACACCACCTTTTTTGCGTGACATTGTGGACGATCAAGACAGACACGATGCGCACGCAGACACTCAGACAGTCAGACACTCACATCACACTCAGTTAAGAAGAAACAAATTGATTACATCATATCTTACATGCAATACTCTGTATAGCATATCTACTGTCTTACTGTCTTACATGGTCGCAGTATGTGAAACGATGGACGAACCCCTTCCGCGAGTATATCTGCAGACATTTGATTCAAAATTAATACCAATACGTCATTAAACTACTGATTAGACTTATGTCATCAGTAGTTCTCATATTTGTTGTAATGATTTTGCATTTGTATTGAGTCGAGTTCTATGCAATGCAATAATAGGCACTCACTTAACACGGAAGACACAGATGTCAAAAGTTGTGATAATATTTTACTCTAATATTTGTAATATTTTTGATTCACTGCAAACAAATTCGTGACTTTAACTCAATAGTAATAGCAGTAAATGTAGTTCTTATAACTGCAAAACTGTTGTCACATAAGAATACTTATTACAACATATATCTAATGTTTCTTAAATAAAATTTATGCCAAACAACACAAATAAATACGAATAAAATTTTTTATTCACGAATTAATATAATTAAACGCTAATACTATTCAGAAAACGAGTTAGAATGTAGCGCAACACATGGGGTGCACTATTGCACTGTCTATGCACTCAATGCAATAGTATTAATACAAGAAATGCTCACTCTCTGCCAGTTTGAAACTGCGACTGCACAACACCATAGTATATACAGAAAACATGCCACAGATTCCAAATCGCTCTCTACCGACCCCTTCTTTTTCCCCGGATCCGCAATTTATTGAGGGAAGTGGAAACTGCATAAGACTAGGAGGCGTACACTAATCTTATGCTCTGTGTTGTGTAAGTGAGTGTCTATGTAATTGTGTGAATGTGTTTGGATTGTGTGCATACTTGTATGGATTGTCTGTTGAATTTGAGTATTTGACTCAAATAATTTGAGGGTTTATTATAAAGAGCAGAAGAGCAGTCCCCACTAAAATGTGATAATCAAACACTCTTCATATAATAAGCTTTATTCTCCCCTTTTGCTGATGGCCAGTCATTTGTTATACTGTACTCTATACGGAGTTTGGAGTTTGTGTGAATATCAATAGCAGCCGCATCGCACAAATTGAGGCCACAAATACTAATTTAAATACACGATAATTGAACTCTAAATTGATGTAATACTTATGTATTACAACTTCAAATGAGTTTTGATTGTAATAAAACAAAAAAACTAAACACTATTTATTTTCTTCGATCACATTATATTTAATTTTATTTTTGTCTCGACTTCTAATTATTTATTTTAATAAAACAATAATTAATTGTAAATATTTTAAAAACGTCTTAAATATAAGTTTAATTACAGTATTTGTTAGATATTAAGCTCATCAGATGGAAAGAATAGAAACTACTGTAAAATAAACATTACAAGTATTGCAGAAGTAAACTACAGTAGAGTAGATAATCTTATACAGCAAGCGCAAGCATCTACTCCACTGTTTATGTCACACAAGATGTATGGAATAGAAAATGAAACAGTTTTAAAATAACAAATTAGAAATGTTTTATTAAATAGTAGTTAATTAATAACTTTAGATAAAATAGAGTCAAATGAATGAGAAAGACATGAGTTCTTTGTTTAATTAACTTTATGTCAATTGTTATGCTGTAATAGCAAAGTATAGAACATAAAATGTGAATTAAGTAACAAACAAGTTATAAATTCAATTGTAATGCTGTAACAAATAGGCGGAGCTGTAATTATATGAGTTTGTATACCTGAGTGAACACTGCAATCCTATTGCTTCACATTTCGGACATTTTTCCCTCCCCAAGACTTGATTTTGTTGCAATTTATCCCAGAGTTTTCTAAGTACTAAATTAATGAATTCAACACAAACTGAATAACTATTCAAAAGAGATGACAATTCTAACAATGCGATAAATTTTTTCCTACTTCAAAATTTGAGTCCAGTCAAAAAGTAACCTGACATCAAAGTTAAAAGTGTTCAAATGTGTGGTCTATTCTTCACACGTCTTTTGTGTCCATAACAAATCTGCACATTTTCCCGTTCAGAGGGAGTCCATTAATGTGAATAGAAGGCATGTTTGATGAACATGTCGTATAAAGAGAGTGACCCAACCCATTGTTTACATAAGCACCAGAGGACAATTAAAGGTAAAAAGCAAATGTTAGGCACTCCAACTGCTGTCACTCAGATAGCAAAAATTGAAGGCATTTGTAGGTAATGGACACAATAATTGTTTGAACCCAAAAGCATTACTTTTTTATTATCAATATTTTTAAATAAATGTTTAATTTTTGATAACAAGTCATTTGTCTCTTAACTGCAAATTCAATCAATTTTTTAAAGTCTGGACAATATCTTATTACTATTATTTTTAAAATATAAGAAATGATTAGATATTTATTACATTAAAAATAAATGAGATATAATAAGTTAGCATAAGTATATCTGATGTGATAGAAGTTAATATATTTTTATTTATAATTTAAAAAACTGAAAACTTTAGTATTTATTAAAGGATAGAATTGATAAAATTTTAAAGCTCTAGAATTCAGGAAAACTTTGAATTTTGAAAATGAAGAAAAGATATTTAAGCACTACATAACATTGATAACTGTATAGTTAAGTTGTGAGAAAAATTGAAGATAATTTGCTTCCATTACTTTTTTGTCATTTTAAAAGAACTATTCAAAAGTGACTTTAATGTAATACAATAGGAATGTTAAGAGCTTTAAGGATAATGATTTGATAGAGGCGAATGGCCGAAAATTTGGTGTGACGTTTAACTCCAGGTGCCTTATTGTGCAGTGCCTTCTATTGAAAATATATTTGTAAGATTACAATATTGCTATGAATGAAAGTTAACGCGAAGATTATACAAATTTTTTCTTTCAGATATTTGCTGTCTGTCTGTAAATATGATGTGCTTATTGTAAATACTAAGTGTAATACTAAGTGTCCCATTTTATGTTAGCGTTTTCGTTAAACACTTTGCAAGGCTGCCATTCAAGGGTGAGTACCATAAGAAAACAACAAATCTCATAGAGGAAAATAAAAAGCTATACTCTCTGTCTCGTTCAAGTTTGCACAAGTAATTCAAAACAATTGCAATTTTAGGTCGAGTATTGTGACAGCAAAACATCTTTACAAAAGTTAAAAATATTGCATTAATACAATAATAAACTGTATTATGACTTACTATGACTTTTAGATGCGAACACATAGAGTACTTTGAGTTTTGAGAGTTTGGATTTGGCTATTGGTTTGTGATAGCATTTGTCAATCTTTACTATTTTTGAAATATCCTTTTCATAGTTATAGCCCTAATAGAAGTTTGTCTATTAGTGCGTAAATGAAGAGTTACTCTCAAATAGTTTCATCTGACTGACAAAGAAGAGTGAAAGCAGGAAGAGTTCTGAACACAACCATTCAAAATGGAATGCCGTCAACTCATCTCAAGAAATGATAAGTCTGTCGTTTGCACTGAAATGCGGCGAATTTTTCAAAGCAAAGATGTGGTCGATTACATATCTTTTGTAAACACAGACACAAGTATAACAGAATATACTGTGCTTTACATACATATAGGTGAAGGACTATCATTATTAGTGTGACTGAGACAGCAGATATGAGTTGAGTTAAGGTCCATATGTTCCAATTTCTTAGTCTTAATAGGCATTTGTTCTAAAGATATTGAGAATAGTTTAGCAATTGTCAAAATATGGTTCGGTATCTCACGTCCTACTCGTCCACACGTCTATGTCTGACACATTGAAAGCTATATTCCATGCAAAGAAGGCTTCGTTGCTTACATGCATTATGTTTTGCTTTGAGTTACAATCAGTTCCTATGGGATACTCTTCACATTTGCTTTACTGATCAGATCGACGACAGGCGATAGACTTGTGTCCTGTCATGAAAATCATGAGAATACACGATCTCAAGAGGTTTGTCTTGTGGTGAATTTTATTCAGTCACGATCTATATTTGAGGATAATGTGTGGAACCACTAAATGTTCCATAGATGACACAATCCCAAGCGTACAATCTGTCTGTAGTACTGATAGTTAAGCGTAGATCACATTTATTAATAATTTATTGGGTATGTTATTCATTGATAACTTAGACAATAAACATTTATTGGAATTAAGGACTACGACAAGTGATGAACAAATATATCAATGAAGAGCGCGGCCGCAAAATAGCTCTAATGTCACAACAATATTAATGTTCGCTAAACTAACCCTTACTGAAGAGAGAGATACTAGAGATGATAGAGAGTCAAAATTCCATTATCACATTGAGGGCTTAGAGTCTGGGCACACATGCATTGTTATATATAAAAAATTGTCTTATGACACAATTCCAATGGGTCTAATGCTTTGTGGATCAATTCATATTTTATACTCTCCTGCCTTAATCCACTTCAAACCGTTATACAATTTTTCTAAATTAATGTAAGTCTACTTTTGTGTCTCTTATCAGTTCATAGCATACTTTGACCAGAAAATCTTTTTCTTGCTCTATACACAAAGACAGTACTTATACAGAGAGCAGTGTATCATAGAGAGTATTACTATGTTACCAACTATTATCAATTTATTATAATTTAAGAGTTGGTCTCTAATACTGATAAACTATTTTCTCTTAATAAATCTGAAATTATTGAAAATAGATTAAAAAAATTATTGACTTTTTTATTCTCCAAATGTTGAAAAAACATTGTTTTCTTTTATATTCCATTAAATCAATTTATTTCCTCAACTCTTAACGATTGAAAAGCTTTTAGAAGTATTCTTAAGAAAATTTGACAAAGAATTATATTATATTTAATTATTTAAAATGGCATTCAATGACAGCAAATGACAAGCAATGTATTTGAACAGAAATATGGTTTTAATAAAGTTAAGTCAATCTTAAGAAATAATATGAAACACACGTAATTGTATAGAATAGGATTGTGTGAAATTAAACTTTTTAATGTCCTAATCATTATTAAAATTATATTTTATTGGTTAGTCATGCATTGAAAAGTTGTATTGTTAAAATTGAGTGGCGTTTCCATTAGAATTTGGTGCCATTTATGCCATATATGTTGTTTTGTAGCCCTAATTCTGCAAAACAATGAGTAAAATGTTTGATGTCAGTCAAAGTTTGCCAAATTAAAGCTAATTATCTATACATATGAAAAGCACATTTATATTAGCCTTCATTAGAGACATATAGACATATGACAATTAATAGTTGACTGACTGTTCATCTGCTCATCTCTGTTCGTATTAATAGAGACTAATATACTTTTTGGGAGAGAAACAGCACAATTGAACACAAGTGAATACAAGCAACACAACAAGTTGAGTATTATACAAGTTGAGCACAAGTGTTACATATCGTCCATTAACGCTTGCATATGTGTGCGACACTTTCTGCACAATATGAGTCAAGTCAAGTGGCATTATTTCAGCTGTTGTGCCAAAATTAATGCTTTCTCTAATGACTCACGTAATGTGCTTTTGCCCGATTGGCAAAGCTCTCAATAAATCAATACAACTAATATTGTAATATTTGTTACTTTCTCTGTTTTCTATTTTAATGCTCTATCATATAGTTTGCGTCACTCCACTTAATTCTTCATGTGTGGACATCTGTGTCTCCCCTCTAGACTATGCATATAATAAGTCAATTCTAGTATTTAACAGTTGTGTAACAATAATTGTTTTTTGGAAACAATTGTCATTAGACAGGTTTAGCAACTGCTCATTAGACATAAAGTAGTTTGTTTGTAATCAGTGCAGTCCAGGTACATCTATCATAACTCTTTTGGTGCAAATTATGCGCATTTATTAAGTATTTAAAATTTGAGTAAATTTTCATTTATATGGTTTACATTTTTGCTAAACTCCTAAAATGCAAATTTGTTCTAAGAATGCATTTGTGCAAAATGTGTATAATATGTATAATATGTCTCCATAGGAGTCAAAATAAAGAAATGTACAATTGAGAACCAGGTGGTCCTGTTTTGTGGCGTAACAGACAGAGCAGACAGACTTCATAAACGCGTCAATGGGTTTTTGGTTGTTTATGAACACCTAAATCATGAAATGTTGAGCTCATCCACATTTCATTTTTTGTGGTCATAACGCAATCAATAGATTCCCTGTAGTGGTCTCTCAAACATTTTTGTGATAATTTGCAGTCAGGAAAGGGTTTTAAATGTTGAGAGGGTTTCATAGAGAAGTTTTATTATCAAAGTGTAGCGGAATATTTGCGTGTTTGGCATCTTTTTGACTCAGCCCAAAGCTGTGCTGTCCTCACTGCAGAAACAATAATTAGTTTTTGTTGCCCCGATTGCCCCGACAATAAACAAAATGTAAAACTAAAGTAGTTCTTATTTCTGGGTTTCACTGCTATAATCCTTTTCAGCTATTTTGCAATCTATTGGATTGAGACAAAGAAATGGCCGACAATAATAATAGGTTCTGGGCATGAGAGCAACTTTGCCAATGATAGGCTTCGACATGCATTTACCTTATATAAAGCCTTCAAGAGAAACATAAATTACTAACAATACTTAACTGTTTTGTGAACTTTCAAATTATATTTTGTTTGACTATCTATAAGTTAGATGACATTCACTAAATATTATAGATATATCTAATTATTTGCCTTACAATAACTCATTCCTTACAAACATATCTAAACTTTCGTATTAATCTTCACAGCTATTCATTACTTAAATGTATAATTCAATTGTGAATTAACTAATCGATTGACATTACTTTGTTGTGATTGAGAGTAAGATATGTTTAATTATTATTTTTTAGAATCAAAATCAAACAAATATATTAAAGGAAAGAAAGAGAATTTTTTACAATGTCCTCATAATAAATGTATTATTTATAAGTTATAATTAATAAGTGGTCTATAGTTCCCCTAAATAGTCCCCTACGTTTTTCTCTAAAAAGAAGGAAATTACTCAAAGTAGAGAACAATAAATAATATTATTGAGTAGTTTTGAACATTTTCAACCCTATTACTAAAAATTATAGATAATATATTAAATATTGAAAACATTTTTAATGGATATTTAAAATCTAACAAAAAATTTAGTTTATTT
>JAQGCF010000227.1:0-11966 GCA_034699405.1 Hermanniella punctulata | reverse complement strand
TGTGATATGAAATAAGTTGATCATTACATACCCTGTGCTAATATTACAAACTCCGGCAAATACTCGAGCGCTAAATTCGCTAAACTAACGTCATCCCTTTGCAGACACTGGCAATAAGTGGGTACAAAACTTTCCGCTAAGTTTGGATTATAGTTAAGCAGTTTTATAGTGAGTTTGAACGCCATTTCACGAGAGAATCGGTTGAAATAAAATTGTCTCAAATCGTCCTATAATTTAATATAAAGAGAAAATAACAATAATTACCACAGAATTCAATATTTACCACAAAATATTCCAGAATTTCAGGCTTCGAATCCGATATCTTATTCAAATCTTTGAGCACTTCATTAATTAGTTCTCCATTTCCTTTGCATTCGCGAAGTCTTACCAAAATATTTTGAGGCAATTGTTGTTGAATTATAGACTGGGTTTGAAATGGGAGTCCAGACAATAAGGATTTAAATAAATGTTGTTCGGGATATGCAGTCGACAAATCACTATAAAAGTTACACAACATGTAAACATTTAATTAATACCTATAATAAGATAACTATAAAACTTACAAAAACTGTTTTCGGTTTAATTTAATCCATGCTTTGGCCGATTCGACATCAAATTTGATCCAATCGTCGATCAAAAATAAAAACTGAGATATAAGTGGCAGTAATTCTTTACCACTGACGCGATAATATGTGATAAACAATTGTATGTAAGAGAAGAACAACTCATGCAATCCCTTCACGTGTTTATTCCATAGATGAGGCTTAAGAAGACGAAGAATATTCAATATTCGTTTGAATATTAATAAATAATTCCTGTTTTTAAACACATCGTAATTAATTGAGGTAATTTTGCTCCTCAGCAGTGATGGAATGATAGGGAGTTGTCGTAAGAATAAAATGGGATGTTTTGAGGCTAACTTAAGCATTGATAGCTCACAATCATTCATATATCCGCTTTGATGTCTCGTTGGGGTCGTTTCGATACTTGTAAAAGCAGTCAACAGATTATGGGTAATCGAGTCAATAACACTGGGCTGTCCTGAGTTTATTACGTAATCATTTTCAACTATTTTTAAGGGCTGACCAATGCTTGGAATTTGGAGGTATAGACGGAATAGCATTTCACTGGCAATCACTGATTTTGGTCCCGAGTTTTCGATTTCCTTTAAGTGATTCACAACTAATTTGATTTGACTGTCATTAAGACAACAACTCTTTATAACTAAAGCAATCCTTTTCTCCACATTTTCCTCTTCTATCACATAATTAATTAATTTTTTAATTTGATTTTCATTGAGTTTAAGCACGTCTTCAAATGTCATGTGTTTCGGTTGATTGAGATCTCGTCCGATCCAAAGTCGAGGAGAGCCCAAACACGCGGTGAGAACATCTAAAACAGCCTTTGGATCCAAATCAGATAATTCTTTGTCATCACTCAAAACTCTAGTAATACAATAGTTTAATGTTTCGAAACGAGTTTTATGTATCAGAAGTGATAACAAATAGAGACAATTGCGAGAAAATAATAACTGTATCTCAAGTGTCGAATTCGGTGAGCCCTCACTCACGAGTTCGGGTTCCAGTTTATGGAACCTTTCCAATAGAAGACCTTTATTTGTTTGTTCCAATTGTTTATCATTTTTAAGTATAAGTTTTGCCAACTCTTCAATACTCTTCAAATGTGTTTTTTTAGGCTTTTGTATCGTTTTAACAGTTTTTGTCTTTTCTTTAGTTAACATAAATCTATCAAAAATATTAATTAGTGTCGAGTTCTTCAGTTCCGGACATTCTTTAATAACATTTTTTGTGGACAGTATTTCAGATTTCAGACCCAAATGTTTTGAATCTTTTATCGCAAAAGTGATAATAATATTAAATATTGAATTAAATTCTCCTCTTTTCAAGAGTTCAATGCAATCATTGATTGATTGAATGAATTCATTCAAAAACAATTTCGTTAACTGTTTTTCGGATATATTTTTGTCGAATAATTCTTTAGTCAATTCTCGCGAAAGTTTTAACAAATATTGCGAACCTTTAGATTTGTCGGTAAGAAATGTTTTTAAATCCTTTTTAAAAGTTGAAAAATTAATTTCATTTATGACTTCAGACGAACTCATTGAGGAATCTTTTGTCTCCATTTTCTCCTCATTAGTAACAGATTCTTCGACTTTGTGTCCCAGAAATTGAGCGAATTTATAGCCAGATTTGACGCCTCTCATCCATTGGACCTCCACTACTCTTAGTATAAGCATCTCATCGGCCACCGCCTCCTTCACACCTTCAGGATCGACATCAACTGCTATATCGAGCGCTTCCAATAATTTTTCCATCGATGATATGGAAAGTCCAAAGGATTGGATAAACAGAACCAATTGCGAGGGTTCGACCTCACGAAGCGCTGCATCCATGAGTCGCGGCGATGAAGATTTCAAAAGTCTTAACCGAAGCCAATCAGGAATGAGTAGCGCTTCTTCAGAAGTGTCGACCAGATATGATTGCGGCAAAGGATCACAAAACCAGGTCTCGAGTAACTGCTCGTAAAGGCTTTGATTGGATTTTGAGGCACCGAAAGTCAAGAGAATAATCATCGCGTGAACCACAATAATGTGAAAAATGGCCGCCTCTTCGTTCTTCCACTGCACTAGTATGTGGTCCTGTGCGTTGGCCCAGGAGTATATCTCAACAGCAGGTCTACGCTTTAATGACAAATGTGCGCAAAATATTTTGGACAATGAGTTCAAAAACACTTCTTTGAGTGGGTTTTGTTGTAAAATACAATTTGTAATCATTTGTCTGTCGATCAAAATGTGTGCGCATTCCAGCGCTAACTCAGAACTACCCGTTTGGTCGTAAAGGGATAGAAACTGAATGTAATGACAAACAGAATGCGGAACCGTTTCTACTAATATCGCGGGTCGTAATGCATCGCAAGCCGAGGACCTAATGAATTCAAAGTTCGAAGTCGTGGGTAGTTTTTCTAACAGCCATACACTAACATCACTGTAAGTCAAGGACTTGTCTTCCGATGGATTTGTTTCTGAAGATAGCACTAAAGACAACGCTTTTGAGGCCAAAATACGTGCGGATGACTGTTGGAAACTGAGGTGTTTCATGAAATACTCAATGAGCTCTTTAGAACACGTGGAAGGACTCGATATAACAGTTTGCAAATGACTGATGAGTTTCATTTGTTTTCTTCTCTTCTCTTTTCGTTTGCATTTCTCGAATTTATTACTCATTTCATATGACATGAGGGGTAATGACTCCTCTTCACTGATTTGGCCCAAAAGGAATTCACACAAACACTGCACGGGTAACATTCCGAAGTTGTTCTCATTGGACTCCACGAGCTCCACGAGCCACGGCATGGGCGAAGAGGAGCTCATTTGGTGTAAACCAATTTGCTTTTGTTGTCTTTGAATGATTTCCAACAGAAAGTCAGGGTTTCTGCTCTGACACAAGAGATGACCCAAACGTAAACGTGTGTTAAAAATCTTAAACTGCTCCAAAATAGTTTGTGGGGGCTTTCGCGCCGGTCCTGACGGGTCAAATGATATGAGTTTTGTTAACAGCAAACTATTACTTTCATTGATTTGGACTTTGGTGGAGGCAGCGGCCAGGTAGGACTCGAACTGCAATATTTGTTGCCTTTCGAACGCATTTAACTGTAGCTCTCGATTAACCAAATCGTCGCCAATTTTTGTCGGCGGAGGAAAATCAAAGTGATTAGTGATTGACATCTCTATAAGTATACCCAGTGTTGGGTAGCTTTCCCACGCGAGTGAACCAAACTCTGAAGGATTATGCGCTGTTAGGATCAGTAACTGAATCCATACTTTCCAATACAAGTCACTGATAGCCATATTTGGCGGTTCATAACCGGAGGGCAGACTAATGTTGTCGGGATGTCTATAAATGGCATTATTCATAAGTAGACTAAATATTTCTTTATTATTGATCAAAAGCACGGGATTATTGACTGAATCGTATTCTGTTATATTTGCCGCGCGTTTTATCAGAGCGTCCGATAACTCAATCGCTTCGGCAGATGTCAACGGATTATCTTTGGAAGAACCCATTGTTAACAACCGAATGAGTGTCTCCTCGAGCAGAGGTACTTCAGATGTCATTCTGAACATCATAATGCGCTCGCTTTCTGGAGGCCACCCGTCTTTGTTGTAATAGGGCCACCCGTGCTCTGCGCTCTCCATAAACAAGACTTTGTTTAGGCTATAAAAAACATAATTTGTTTTAATATATTCTCAAAATAAAACACATAAACAAAATACTAAATGACTTATGACTTACCAATGGATGTACTCATTGCGATCGGGTCTGAATGACTTCATTACCGTTGTTTGGAGCCATTGAACAGCAATGCGTTGAATATTTGAGATTTGCATTTGATAGTTGCGGATTATCTCTAATCACGGAATTAGGGATTAATAGTAATTAGACTTAAGTGGAAGAAGGAGTAAATTTCATACCTCTTCTGTCGGGCTTTGTCGTTGAAATGGCTTCTTTGACGGCTGGACTCAGACTGAGGAACATAATCATTGTCAGCAAATCAGTGATCGACACAACAGCTCTTTCTTTGATTGCAAACTCTGACGGATCGAGTTCTGCAAAAGCTGTTCCCTCTTCGAGAAGATAAGTGGCGAACAAAAGAAGGCTTATGTGTTCGTATCGAAGAGTTCTGACAATTTCGCGCAACAAAGCCCTCAAAGTCTTCAAATAGTCTTCTTTACTGAAAATCATTTCTTGGAATACTTCTGCCAACACTTTTGTCCCCTTTTCGGACGAGTGTTGAAACATAATTGATATCAGCGGTAAGTTATTCATACTTCTTGTTGGCGAGACTTCATTATACAAGACTGTGCGCAACACTAACCGAAAGGTGTCTTCTGTTTGATTCAACAATTCTTTGATACATAATATGAAGTGATTTGTGAGGGGTTTTGTTTTCAGACGCATTTTCACTAAGTTTGTGATTACTTCCCCATCAGATTCATTACAATTGTGACAAACAGTAAGTAAGAGGTCCTGTGCCGGACGTGTCAACTGTTTAATAACATATTAAACGATTATTAATGGATATACTCTGTATAGTATTTAAACGTATAGAAAATTATAAATTATTTCTAAAATAAAGCGATTTATCAGTCATTACAACACTATAACGGAATCTCATAATATAATAAAATGCAAATTAAATCAGATTAAAATTCTGAGTAATAGAATGATAGATAAGAGTGAAGCAAATTATTATACAAATTGTTTTGAAATTTTGCGTAAATTCGGTGAAAGTTTTTACTGAAAACATTTGACAAATTCTAAACATATCATACAGTCGTTCTCAATAGAGTGACTAAAAATATCGGTAATTGAATTAAAATACTATTTCATGAACACATCGGTGACTATACAACAGCTACCAAATGCCTTTCAATCTTAGCCCGTATGGTAATAAACGGCATACTTCTACAAAGCAAATTGAGTAATTAAACTGAATAAAACTAACACCGAATAAAATGTTAATTTGTTGAATAAATTCTACTCAATATTTTAGAGAAACTAATTTCAGGTTTAGTTTTTGTTTTATGTGTCAATTAGTTTACTACAGCTAATAGAAGTCAATTAAAATGCTAAGGGTTTGTTCAAGACCAGAGATGGCCAGACTCGAAACGACAGGGATGGTATTTTTTCTCGGGGGGAGAGGGTAGATTCGTGTGTTTTATGGTACAGGTAGTTTTGTGAGACAACTTCCCAATTTTACCTATTTTTCGAATTTTCCCCTAGCAACAAGGGCTTTCTGCAAAATCACAGGGTGGTATTTACACCTACACCCTCCCCTCTGGTCTAAAACAATGCGCATCACTGTTGGCATAAATTATTGTTTAAAATTCAATTTCATAACTTATATGTGTTTTTAATAGGGTTTGATTTATTTGATGGGGTATTAATACTGTATAACTCAGATTTCAGTTGCGATACTGTTTTCATATCACAGAAAAATACGATATGTTATTATTAATAGAAATTTTTAGTTAAAACAGAATATAAATTAATTGTAGGCTCTATTCCATATCACACATATAGCATACACAGTAAGTAATCTATTTATACCGTAATACTAATGCTTAATACAGGTAACACATTTTTAGGACAAATGTCTTGAGTTATATGTAAGACAGTGGGGAAGAGTCTCATCATTTATAGGTTTAAAGTTTTACTAAATTATTGCTGTATTTTAATGTAGAATAGAATACAATATCGCTATAAAAGTTAAATTACAGACACCGGTAGCAAAACTATAGCAAATGTTAAATAAATTATTTGAGCCAAACCTTAGGGTTTTGTATCCACATCTCTAACTTCTGAGAGACAATTAGTCTGACAACAGGTATTCCAGCGGTTGACATAAGAAGTTTAAGCATATTTCTGCTGACATCACTCGGCGCTTGTCGTCTATTGAACTGTTCGTTAATAACGTCAGTCAAGTATTGTATGACAAACACATCGTTATGAGTGAATCGCGACATAACAGCAATGTTTTCGAGATGTTCTTTCATTTCTGAAGTCATGAGAACACTGGAACACGAGGTCTCGTCTAAGTTCTCGTCGCTCGGATTAGGATTATTAGGACTCGAAGCAGTGGTCACAATATCACCCAATTTGTTGGGTATTAAGACATCCGTTTGCAACAATGACTTCGGCGGTAATACAGTGTTAAAAGAGGCCAAAATGTTGTCCACAAAGCCTTTACAGTCTTCGTGATCGACCCAAACACGATCTCCAAGAGAGTCCTCAATGAACACCTTGAGGAAAGTGTCGGGCCATGAGGTCTCGTCGTGATATACCGCTAGTAATAGGTTTGCGGCCAGAATTGCGATATTATTATTGGTCTTCGGTTTAAAACTAAGAGTTGAGTCGCGTTTCAGTAGAGAACAAAACGCCTCCACAACTGTTTCGGTGCAAAAAAGTAGTGGACGTGTTTTGGCCAAATAGCACAGAGTCAGGTACAGAGTGGGGTCGGGTTTCCCTCTTTGGACTCTTAATTGTTTTACTGCTCCGCACAGAAGCGCTTCTACTCTCTCATCGCTCACATCTTCGGCTTCAATAACCCTTTCAAGCAATTGGTTTGAGTCGACCTCTTGAGCCAACTCTTCCCAATACTCTCCGGACTCGCGTCTCAATTGTATGGCACCCGAAGAACGGGTCATATGATGTGATAACTGGAGTTTGGATTTTTTAGGCACAGAACTACTTATTGTGGGCGAAGTGTCACGTTTTGGTATATTCTTCAGCGATGACGAAGACTGTTGTGCCGATGGAACAGATGATGATGTCGTACCTATAAAACAGATTAGTATTTAATCATTAAATCAAATATTATTTGATTTAAAAAATAAAAGTTTTGATAATAAGAATCCAAACCTAAAGCAATGAAATTTTGTGATGGAATTGACATTAATTTGATTTTTGGTCCGCGTTTTGAAGACATTTTCGATGTTTTATCCATTTATTTCGCTAAATATTTATTAAATTAAATTAAAACTTTGATTAATTCAAATATATATTAATTACTTATGCACTAAATTAAATAAAACACAACAAACAATTTAAATACCGGTTTTTGAATAATCTAAAAGATGTCACACTTTTCTTCATATAATTCTTTTATTCATAAATAAAGTCCAAATTTTATACAGTTTTTTGTTTCACGTTTAATAAAAATTTATTCATTTAATGCAATAAAATTTAATGTTTTAAATAAATATTTATTAAACGTATTTTGTTAACTATTTTTTAAAAGTCTTTGTAAACAAACAAATAATTTTTGTTTACCGTATTTTTATTTAAATTTTTAATTATCTTTAAATATTAAAATCATTGATAAATATTCTTCAAATACATTAAATCAAAACATTTAGCGTTAAATACTGTTTGAAATAAAGTAAAAATTAATGAAATATTGAAATAATGGATGAATTAATGCGTTACCAAAAGTCTGTAATCGAATCGTTAGAACAGGAAAACGATAAATACAATGATGTGAACAAAGAGTTAGACTTCGATTCATTGCTATCAAAAGTCAACTTCTATTGCAATAAATTAATTACTATTAAGAAAGATATGCAAACTTTGACCGAAAAGAGCGATAAACTCAAGAAAAGAGCTCTAAAACTACAATACATTAAATCAAATGAAGCGCTAATTATCGAAACCGAAAAACACAACGAATTGGTTAAAGAGAAACGATTACAACCAGTGCTTCCCAACAGCGACAACAATCAAAACAAAGAGCAAACAAATTGATTAATGACTCAAATATTTTAAAATATATAATAGTTTTTTACAATTATTAACAATAAAATTAAAAAATAATTAAATTACAATAAAATAAAATTAAAATTTGACAATAATTTTATGAATCAATTGATTGGTTAACAAAAAATAATATTTAGTAAATAGTTATTCATATGATATATATTATTAGATATTCACAAATAATAGTAGTTTTTTCATAAGATTTGTACTTTTGATGGAGACGTGTCATTGGGTGGTAACAGTGATGGGTTCGTATTGCTCTTTGGGCTTATTATTATCCTCTTTAGACCACTTAATACCAAAATATATACTAAACAATAAAATTATTGTACAGAAAGTGGAGACCAGAACGAATGAAAACAATGGAACTACTGGTGGGGTAGGCTTTTCGGCTGCGATCACATTTGTAGCGTTAATCATGAACCCCAACGACCAGCCGAGTTGTGTGTTTTTGATAGTATCAGTAAATACTACATATTTATACATCTCATCCGGGAATTGGTATACAATTCTCAATGTATTGAATATATAATTCATTTGAAAGCAATAATTCTCTGCATATTTGGGAACCACTAAAGGATTCTTCAAAATAGTCTGTTTATCGCTATTACAGAAAACACTCGTTTTGTTAAAAAATTCGTTTTTTGACATTTGTTTCGTTTCATTGAAAATCCTAACCGTGTAGTAATAGGTAGAGATTGCGAAGAATTGAGTTCCGAGCGGTGGCGGATCGGATACACGAAAACAATAGTCCCACCGCTCGTCACATTGAGTTTTATTTAATAAATCTGAAACCATTTGACTACACAATTGTTCATTACTTATACCATTAAAAGTATAAGTTTTGGTGTAATCGATATCTCTTTTATGAGATTTGAGACATATTTGATCTTTGAATTCATTTCCAGACTTGACTACAGTTATGCCAATATTAAGACATGGATTGTCTATAGAAGTGCTGTTGTCGTTCACTTGTATCAAATACTTGAGAAACCTTAGCATTGCCTGATCGACACCATAGCATAGATTACTACTGGCCTTCACAGTGTGATTGATTCCATATAGCCTCACATTGACCTCATCTGAACTATTTTTGCGCTTACTATCAGATATTCTGTAAGCAATCTGTGCGGAAGCGCCGCCCATATCAAGCATTCCAACCGTTGCGTTGGTTATATTGTCATCTATTTTATCCACAATTAATTTTCCCATTAAATAATTATTGGTAACCCATGAGAACAACCCCTCGTCCTGACCACTGATTATATCGATTTTCTTTGTCTGGAGAGATGTCTTCTGACGAAATACGTCACCAATTAATTTGAAAATCGCCGAAACATTGTTCGGATTCGTTAGGTTAAGCAAACGCATACCTGCGGTGGCGCCCAAATAGATGGGAGTTTTGTAGAGCCTCTCCTTCTCTATCTCACGGCTCACATTAGACACACATTTCAATAAGTCTTCGCCGATGTCTTTCATATCACTCATATTGTATTTGCTGATCCCCTTCTCAATCCTACAGGTGTTCAACTCTTCCACAACGCCAGTGCACCGGTTCTTATCCGCTAACCAGTGATAGAGTGTCACCTGTGTGTGCGAAGACCCCGCGTCCAGAACTACTCCATACTAATAGATGTTTGCAATGGATATCAATTAATTTTAAACTTTTTATGAACTCACGTCAAAAGGCACGTAACCACCCGTCGCGGTAAACAGGGATATGACAACAATGAGACCAACTAAACCAATTGCAACCGATATTATGGTTAATACCTTCCAGTTTGCCATTTAGTAGACTTGTGTTTGAAATATAATTTTGCGCATAAATTGAATGCAAAGATTTTTGCAATACTTTTAATTAGTGTTATATTTATAGTTAAACACTTCAAGGGTTTCAGGGATTTGGCACCAGTTATGAGGTTATCAATCAATTAACTAATTAAGTAAAAAATGGGTTTCAATAGTTTGAACGTCTCGCAGAATATTGCGGTTGTATTTAAGTTATATTACCGGTAGTATTATTGGCCAAATGAGGCGGAAATTGTCTTTATTTTAATGATCGCATCTTTCTATGAATTAATGTATTATTTAATTATAAAAACTGCAATTCATTTGAGTTGTATTGCATGTAAAAAGTCATTACAAAACATCATTCAATCAATTATATCAATAACAATAACTGGTATCAGATATGGAATCTTAAAAATCAATGATAAGGCAAACAATATCTGGAGTACTATTAATACTTTAATACCATTTTTGAATACTTGTTCTCAAATTAACTTCTATTAACTTTCATATATTCTCCACAAAAAGATTTTTATTTTATGAATACTTTCAAAATATTCAATTGAAATGAACAGAAAGTAATAAACAAATAGAGAGAAGCTATGGTTTTGCGCAAACCTTATACACCCCACTCGTAATAACTCTATACTCTCTGCTAAACTTTATGACCTTCAATAGTTTATCCCTCAAATATTTGCATTGATATGACGATCAAAGCTACTGAATATGAGTTATGAATAGAGTTTTTATGTTCCATTAATTTCATAATGTTATACATTGTTGTTATAATTTATAACTTTTTCAGGAAATAATTTATTAGTAGATTATTTGTAGTAATTGTTTATGATGAGTGTGAAGGCAAAAAATGGTAGGAATCCTACTATTTTGATTATGGTTAATTTTTAATATCCCGGTGACATTTATTAGTCTTAAAACTTACATTTAAAAACTTTTAAGTTTGAATGTGTTGTGTTTGCGTAATCCTATCCATAAAATTTTAGTGCTGCTGTAATTGGTGATTAGCAAAAGGTCAAAAGTTGCTTGAGTAAAATTTTAATCATTCCTAAATCCGAGGGTTAAAATTTTTGTTGATCTTCAACCTCAGGGTTAGTACAGTTAATCCTTGAATTATTAAATGCAATTAAAAATTTTTATTAAACATATTTTTTAACGAATAAGAAATTATAATACATTAAACTTTTATTTAATATGATTTAATCAAAAATTTTAACTTTTGAATTCAAAAATTTAATAATTCATGGATTAACTGGACTAATCCAGATTTAAATGATGTTGTTTCTAATATAATTTAGATTACCTGTTATATTAACAGATACTTCAGTGCAGTTTTAGAGTGATAAAAATGTAATATATGTAACTTTGAAATGATTTTATGGATAAAATTGTATTTTCAAAAATTTTCAATAAAGTTGATTAAAATAATTTTAATGTAGAAAACTAAACACTAAATGTTTGACTCCCACCTAATTAAAGAATTACTGTTTATGTAAACTTTACAAACCCGTCAAAAAATGAACCATTGCGTCAATCGTGTAACAGGTGGTTAATAAAATTTGCACAACTTATTTTTTTGAATAGATTTAAAACCAGATCATTTAATATAATGAAAATTATTACATGAAAAAATTCATTAAATAAGAATGAACTGTAAATCAATGAACGATTTCCATCGGTCCTTTTCGGACATCAATTGGAAAAATCAATTTCTTTATATTGTAGGAATCATTTGAGTTTGGAATAATTATTATTAAGGAGTTTGAAGTTTAAACATTTATTTATTAACATTTTAAGTTACAATTACATAAATTAGACAAATACATT
>JAQGCF010000226.1:0-11975 GCA_034699405.1 Hermanniella punctulata | reverse complement strand
CAATGTTCTGATGGTGTGTTTATAATTTGTTCTTTTTGTAATAATTCATTTTGTTTTAAACACTATTATTTAGATTATAACTATTGTAATGAATATAATGAATAGATACCACCAGTACAATTATAGCTAAAAATATTGTTAAAAATTTTATTTATTTAAAGTGTACTTTCAATTAAAAATTGTAAAATAAAAATCCCCGTCTGACGTTTGAATCCCTCTACTCGTAAGAAATGAATTTTTGGTTTAGTTTTTAGTAAAAATAAAATTGAAATTTTGAAATTTATATCCTATTTGTAAAGTTAATTATTATAGTATTCTATTTTTACTTCACATGTATACGGATATTAGAGGACTCAGTTGTATAAATATGAGAAGTGCCTGAATATAAACCAGAAGATTGTTTTACAATTGTATTGCTTAAAAATATTTATTGAAATTATTGTATATTATAGTGAAATTATATTAAACTCCAATGGGAGATGGAATAGATCAGTTTTATATTTAAGTGTACCTGTTTCAAATCTTACATCTTCTCATTTTTATTTTATTTTAACAATATTATTGAATTATTTTAAAAGTTTCAATTTTTTGCTAATTATTTCCTTAGTTATGTAATTTATATATAAGAAATTGTGTATTTAATATGTGAATTCGTTTTGTCATAAAAGATGTGTAATTTTGTCAGAAATATAGTGAATCATTGTTTGCAATTTTATACAAATTAATTCTATATACAGGTATTTCTTTATATCAAATATTGTAGATATCACTAATTTCTTCAAAAATATATTATTCTAATGACAAAATATTTTATATCTCAGTCTAAGTAAGTTTAAAACAATTGGCAGAATATTAAATAATTTCAATTTCATAATTTCTTTTTTACTTTAAGTGTTATATAAGCATTGCCTAAACAAATACAAATTTTATTGAATTAATTGAAAAATATAATTATTGGAAAAATTATATTTTAATGTGTGTAATGAAAAGATGGAGAGGAAAATAAAAGTGACCAATGACAACTTGGTAGAGAATTTTACACTCTTTTAAATGAATCTAAATTTAAAATTTTATTCTAAAAGATTAAAAAAGATATGGCTTAAATTTTAATAAAAACTTTTACTATTATGTGTCTCCCATTGCCAAACAAAGTAAATTTGAGAAAATTCCTGAAACACATCTTCAATTCAATTTTGCAAAAATTATTTTTGATTCAAAAAATCTAAATTATCTCTTGTAGTTTTTGAGATAAAGCATTAAGATTGTAATGACAACTGTTAAAATTGAGCATATGGTGAATTCAAAAATTACCTTAATGGTAAGTTCAAGAACAAATATGGTATAAAAGTAGAAAATAAATGAAAATGTTTAACATTAACCTTACTCATTTTCAATTATTCCAAAAAAATCGATTTTGACATGATAGAGAATAATTGTTTACAGATACACCCAAGGAATTATCTATCTATAGCTAGATTAACACCACTAATTTTGAAACGATAGTTAGAATTTAAAAGTGTTCGGTTAATCATAGCCTAATAATCAGTAATTTAAAAATTAGTTTATTTTTCTAAAATTTTTATGATTGCAAATCAAACTAATGCGCAAAATTTTACAGAAATCTAATGATTTATCAATTATATGGTTAATTATTTGTTATTTTTTGTAATCAATTTAAATCAATATTACAATAATTCTATTTAATTTATAAAAGTAGACTAATTTACACAACTTAAATATAAACTATAAATTGGGAAATAATTACAATCAATTATAAATTTTCAATTAAAAATATGCTTCGTATTTAATGATTGTTTTGATATTTTCAAAATTACAATTATTTTTTAATGCTGACTATTAGGTTATAATTAACCCATGAAAATATTCTTTAACATCAAATCAAAAGTCAAATTCATTAACCTGGTTAACCCGGTTAATCCATTTGTATATAGATCATTTTTAGGTGTACAGATAATTTTTTGTGCCTCTTCAGTAATAATACATGTAACAAATACATTCCATTTGTTTTGATATTTTGAAACATAATTTTTGTTTCGTATGTAGAAAATAGTCTCCCTATACCTCAAGAAGGACGCTGCCGAGCTCCTATGCATTGTGTACATTATAATTACAGGCTAGTGTTTTATACCTATCCAGTGCATGTGGGGAAGGTTGCAAGGTGCAATTGGCAGGACTGATGCCATTCTAGTAAAACCTGTGAGCATTATTGAACAGCTTCACGATTCGCCTGTAAGTATCCCTTCCCCTGTAAGTATCCCTTCCCCTGTAAGTATCCCTTCCCCTGTAAGTATAGAGACAAACACGTTAACCGCTCATTTACTCAGAGCTTTCTGTAGAAAATAGTAATTTTTTATAAATAAAAAGACTTTATTTTTCGTATGAGTTTTATTCCATTTCTTACGCGACTTCTTCTTAAGTAAACTACTCATAACTCTATTCCTATAGTTTTTGGGCTAAAATAAATACTCAAATATTTTATTCATTGAATTCAAAGATTTATAAATAAATTTTCTGTTCATCTAATAGTTATTGAATTATTCATTAATGTTGAACCATATGTTTTGGAATGATTGGAATTATGTTTTGTATAACTTATTTTTGTTCAGTAGTATCAGTAGTAAATATATGGTACACATTAGTATTCAATAAATATGAATGTTTGATCACATCTTAATATTTTGTTGCTATTAATATGAATTACTTTACTAAAAGTGAGATCACTATCTCGTACTCTATATACTATCTCTTTATCCGACATTTTTTGTGAGACATCATATAATTATTCAGACCATAAGTATTTCTATATATGAAATGAATTCCTTTTGTAGGAATTTGGTGACAAATATACCTGAAATGTAATATTTGATTTACATTCGTATTAAGTGAATATCCATTTGAAATGTAAAGCAAACAAAGTTTATAAATTTCTTTCTATAAATTACACTCAGTTTTCTATTCCTACTTTGATTTTTTTCTTTGAGTAAATCCTTTTTCGAAAGAATTTTGAGCTCAAAAAATATAAATTTTAAATAAGTTCTCAATTATGAAAAGAAAATTTCTTAGATTTTTATCCTCTCAAAACAGATTTTAATTACTTTTCAGTAAAGATTAGAAGTTTTAACATAATTAAGTTCATTAATTATTTAACTGACAAAATGAGAAAAAAACTCAAACTTTCAAATTTGTTATTAATATAATATTGGACTTAAAGTTCACTTATGTTTTGAAAATTAATTGATATATTTTGACTTATAATGAATAAACCAATGGCTCAATTGAACCGATGGTGTTTCTGACAATGGAGAGCTGGATAAATAAGAGAGTGTAATTGAGGCGAATTGTGTTTTAAATCGAAAATTATTATGTATTCTTAAATTTAGACACTATTCCTGGTGTCAATGCCTACTTTAAAAAATATTTTACAGCTTAAAAGTTTAAGCTATCAAATCTTATTTGGTCGAAAGCACAGTACTTGTAAATCCAAGCTTTGCTATATACTGCACAATATTTAAAGCTTTCTAAATTAATGCATGGTTTGCTAAATTGCTCCTTTAGTGTAGGCGTTGGCACAAATTTTCTTTAAATCTAAGAATACATAATACAGTATTTGTCTCAAATCATTTTTCCGCATTACTCATCACAATCACAAGTAAGAATGAAACTTTAGAAACTGACTTTAACTGTACTTCAAATTATCAATAAATAATTTTATATATTGTATCAATGTTTGAAATTTTCAAAAATTAATTATTGAATTTAATATTAATATCTTTAAAATTAGTAATAAAAATATTTAATATTTTAGACGAAATTTTTGAAATTACAGAAATGAGTTCTGAAGAGATTTGATATGAAATTAGATATGAAGTGCGCGCACTCTTCGAAATACAATTTTATTTAAGTAATTTATGAATTGTTTTATAAAAATTGATTCACCTGAGTTAAATTTAAATGTTCAACAGATTTCAACAATATTTTTACTTTATCGCGCTTAAACTTTATTGTTTTAATAAATTGAAATCTCAACATTATACTAAAATATAGAATATAAGTTATTTGTTATCATTGAAACTCTATTACCCAATAATTATTAAGAAACATTTATTTCGACAATTTTCATATAATAAATCAACATTTAATTTAATGATACTTATTGAGCACACTATTCCAGTAGTATTTAAAATAAGATATTTTACAATAACATTATGGTTACAAAAAAATTATAATCGATATAAATACAAAATAAAACTTTAATTTGTGTGCTATAATTAGGGAATCAATTTTCGGGGGAAATTCGATTGTTTTATTCGATGGATTTTATTATACCGTATGAAAGAAGTTATGAGACAATCTTTTAATCTCTGAATAACTCGAATTAATGCTTATATACTTAACTCGAATTTACAATAATTTCTAAATTAAACTATATTTAGAAACTTATTCAAAATGAACTTTTATTCCTTAAATACAGTGATTACAGGCATTACTGTTAAATACATTTTAGTTATTTTACTTTAATTTTGTTTTGTTATAATTGTTTATCTGATGTGATATTCTTTGTCATCGATAAACCTCTTGAGTTAATATTATTCCAAATGCTGTATAACAAACATTTGTGGACAATATATAAGAGTTGGATCTTTTTGCTGTTATTTCTTATTCTTTGAGTTCGTTTGTTAATAGAATTTTTGATGAATCCCAAGACTTGGTAGGAGTCCATCATTTCTTTTGAAAATAAGATCAGATCGGATGATGTCTTCTCTATTTATGATAGAATTTTAGTCCTATTCTGACAAACATCCGATTTAGTGCTTGTGTTGATTGAATACTCCAAAGTCTTATTGGTTTTCTATAGAATGCATATCTTATGGCACATGTGTTCACATATATTATCCTATTTTTGCCATTTCTTATTGTTATTGTAGAATATCGTAAAACTTAATGCAATATTTTTGTCACATTAAGTCAATATTTAAGAATAGAACTAATATTAAGGAACTCTACTTCCGATGCATCGATGCGTACGCCAATTGAGACCATTGGACTACATATTAGTAATTTCTCTGCGGACTGTATTGTGCCAACCATTAAATGACTTGAGCTTCGGTTGGGCTTTAATTCTTATTAGAGCTGACATTATTGCCTTCAAAGCAAAATTAGTTCGAATCTTATGATTCATTGAACACATTTAACTTACAGTACTTTCAATTTATTATTTCTAACACAACTATTTCCTTACAATTATATGTTATTAATTTTTATTAAACTTTTGTTACTGTGTTTGTAATCTGTTTCTATTTTTTCTGTAACTAATAACGAATAATACTGTTGTTCTCTTAACTTATTTTTATCTTTAAATATAGTTATTAATAATTATTTATTTTTAACATATTTTATATATAAAAATCATTGTTCTCTCAATTGTTTCCTTTTAAAACTTTTTATGAATCAAATTGAAAAACGAAATAATGTTTAAATATATCAATAAATTCACATAAAGACTCGAAATTGCATTAAAAGTCGATAAATTTGAACACATTTTAACGATTTATTGAGAAAAGGTATCTCTAGATATTTATGTACGTATGAAATGTATGCTCTGATATCATGTGTTCAGTAGAGCAATGAATTAGTATTTGAAAGAGAATGCGTCAAATATGGGATACTTTTCATTTTGATGTACGATCTTTTCCTCACTAATGCTTTTTGAGTGAAATTCTTATTCATTTGGCAAAAACCAATCATTTTTGACTGATTTTCTGACTCGTTTGGTTCGGAATTAATATTGATGAGACTTTTTTGGTCACAAACTTTCACAAATCCTTTCAAACATTTTATTTTATTTTATTTTTTATTTCATTGTTTTAGTTTGACTACTTTAGTTTCAAACGTTTTTTAAAATGTTGTTTAATTCGAAACAATATTTGGTTTTCAAATAAATATCTAAACCATTCATAAAATTTTAACTAAACATATGTTTATGCGTTTAATTTAATTGAATCCAAACTAAACGTTGCAGCGATTAGAGTTCATTTAGGATTTTTAAATATTGAAAATGTCTGTTAGAATTGGTTTTGAGCTTAATTTTCGTTCCACTAATTCTATCGATTAATTATTAGTTATTATTAATAACTTATTAATTGAATTTATTTTAAGTTATTAATAATATTAACAACAAGTAAAATAGGATTAATGGAACGAAACAACAATACAGACAACTTATATTTGTAAAGCCATTAGTGAGATAAGCTCAGCACCAATTCAATACCAAATGAGCTACAAAACACTGTGTTATTATTATTATATAATTGTCTCGATTAGAGTATATTATTAGACAAAATAGGAAAAGAATAGTCATTGAGCGTAAACCTCGAATTCAAACCAAACCAAAGCTAACATTAATTACTGATATTATTGTTTTAATTTTGGCGTTTCCAGAGTTAGCGATAAGTCTTACTCCTTATGCCACCTGTTTAGAAGGTATAGCAGAGGAACAAAGCTTTAAAGATCAGGGATAAGTCAGTTTAGAGTGATTTATCCATCGATATAAAAAATGACATGACTTGACATGACATGACAGATATGCATTAAATTCAATTAAATAAAGAAAACTAAATGCAATGAGTTTTCATTTCCTTTTAAAGAATATTCTCTATATATCATATGAGGTATATCTGAATTATATATTTCTCAATTCATTTATTTCTTCAATATTTTATGATTATATTTAACATAAATTCATACATTTTATGTGTTTATGATTTATGGATTAGTCATCAAATACTAAGAATTAAAATCAATTAAAAAGAATTTTCAAATATTGCTAATTTGAATGAGATTTTATAATAGTATACTTTATACCTGTAATATGATATCTAATAAAAGTTAAGTTAATTCATTGATGGCATTGAAATTGTAAGAAAATGCTTTTAAAATATCAAAATGAATATAATGTTTATTTTGGTCCTACTCTCCAAACAGTACTCCAAGTTCTCAACCGGTTTTATTACTTAGGTTTACTTACGAACAAAATTGTTTTATATGAAACGAGAGGGCCTTTCATTTCCTCTTTCAATTCTTCTCGCGTTTATTGTATTGAATTTAATTCGTGTCTATACTTATACTTCAAATAATGAATCACTTAATGAAACATTAAATTCAAATTTCTATTTCAAAATATTGTTCTTTTAGTAAAGAATAAATTTTGTGATATCTTTATGTTATATTGATTTTGCATCAATCAAACGGCCGACAAAAATAATGATTCATTTTTATACAATTCTTTATTATAAATATCTTCGCCTCAAATAATGTTCTCTAAAATCTCAAACTTTTAATGTCTTAATAAAAAATTGTTTCAAAATTATTTCAAAATTTTAATTAAATTTCAATAATATATTTCTTTCGGCCATTTTCTCAATATTTTAAGTATAGACAAACTTTTATCTCAATTAATTTTAATGATATTTATTATTTGACTTATTTTTATTAAAAATTGTTTAGAAATATGTCTTTATATTCGTTGAATTTAATTCATTTTAAATGTGACAATACTTTGTTTAATGACTTTTCACATAAATCTTTAAAATACTTGAATTAATTAATAGTTTGAATAATCAATCATAAAATTATTTGAAAGGATAGAAAACTTGAAGATTTTGATTGAAATGTGTGTTTATTTTGTTTGAGAAATTCAAAATAGATTTATTTACATTCAAAATCTCGATTTCGTTTTTAGTCGATTTGGTATTTGGGTTGAAATGCAAATTATTTTTAGTATTATATCCTTAAAGATCATTGATTTATTGCTATGAAAGTCTCACTTGAGAGGGAGCTCTCTTTGTATTTAGTGTTGGCACAAATCTATAAAAATGGTATAAAAACTGATATAAGTTTGTAATAATGGAACTCAACAGTCCGTCCAATGCATATCCTATTGTAGTTAATGTTTATAAAAACTATAGCGAGAAATAATAGTTTGTAAAATAAGGTGAGAATCAGTGTTGCATAAGAACTATTGAATAGTAGAATGAAGTGAAGGCAAGTCTCGAATAGTTAGAAATGCATCGCTATATGCATTGATATGTACGCACAAAAAATCGTGCGCTGTTTGACTCAAACAAGCCATCAAAAGCTGACAACAATTACACGGACCAACAAAATACATGAGCAAAAATACCTCTTATAAGAACCATTGGACACAAACCCGAAGTCTTTGCTAAACAGCGAACAGAGCCTTTCAAGGACGACATCGTCGTGTGAGGCATTCAAACCATAACTACTACTATATAGACATTTGCCATCATTTCTATGCATTCAATAATACCCGACACCACTTTCTCTTTAGATTTTGAGATTTGATTGTCAATCACTTCTACAATACATTAATACAATTCGTGATAATTAGAGTATTATTATGTTTAAGACATAATTTGCATCAAACCATTGGTTACCATATAATGGCAATAGCATGTACTCTATTCCATACTGTATTATGTACCGGTAATACTGTAGTGAAGATGAAGAATAGTGTACAGTAAATATATTTTGATTAAAAATTCCCAGACTTTACATTCATAAATAAATTGCTATTATTTTTGTTTTGTCTATATTGTTGTTCCCATATATTATTCAAGAGTTGTTTTATTTAAATTTATTTTTTTGTTTCTATTATAAATAGTTTAACAACTAGTAGTGTGAAGAAGGACTCTAGCCTTAAGACCTAACGTCTGCTCTATGCAATAGCACATAGAGTATATTCTTGTTAAAAATTTGGTTTCACTATAAAACAGGTTCTCTCCTCATGTTTGCCTTAGTTTAGGAATTTTTACAAAATATAAACAATTTAAAGAAAAAATCAAAATGAATTCAATTACATATTTTAAACGATAAAACGCATCAAAATTAGAAATTTTGAAATATAAGAGAGATTTAAATGATAAAAGTTTGTCACTTCTGCTTAAAAAGTTTAATTGAATTATTGGAGTACTGTATTTGAAAGCAATAAAGAAAGAGTAAATTAATGCAAACTTTTATGTGTTTGAAAATTTGATGAGAAAGTATTGGGTAGGTTTCAATTGGGATTCGATGAGATCTGTGCAAATGTTTTCCTGTTTGCGGTCTTTTTGAGAGTTATTAAACAAATTAGTAGCTCATCACAAGAATATTAAGTATACCTGTATTTTCACATCTCAGGTAAATAACCTTTTATATAATGAGGTGGGGTTTGATTTTTAGTGCTCTAAATGCTTGGAGCAATAAATTCTTAATTTATACGTAGACCTAACTCAAGATGGCTTAACTTTTGATTGAGATTTTAAACTAAACAATGAGTCTATTTCACAGGATTGTCATTATGTTTAAACTGTAGTTTTTGTTTGAGATTTGAGTCAATCTATTCTTGTGATAGCATTTGTTTGATGTTAAATGTGTGCTCTCCTAAGTATATATGAGGGCTAAGACTAATGTATCTTTCAATATATGTGATCGCAGTTACTTTTTTATATCTGTATATTCTAATAGTACTGTACAGTATATGGTTGAGTATGTGTGCGGTCAAATATGCTTTTCTTAAGCTTATTCCCTGAGGCACTTCGTAGTCATTGAGTGTTAGACAAAAATAAAATGTATGTATACTAAAGAGAATTGTATATAAAAAAGATGCGAAAAGTGCTGCAATGCATGCATACAATGCATTCAAACTGATCAAAGGGGAAGAAGGGAATGATAGACTATCTTAACATTCATGACAAGTTCAGGTGTTTCATGTGTTCCATGTGCTTCACTTTGCTTTTCTTTGAACTTACTTTGAGCTATAACTAGTTGAGTAAATGTGATTACCGAACGTATTGCAACTATAATGATAGTGGAATTATTTTGTCTAATTTATACGTTAGTTGTGTGATAGGCATCTCTCACACCCTGCCATCACATCCATCTAACACCTAGTATTTAAGCTGCTTCTGCCAAAGCCATTCTTACTTTTCATTTATTTTTCTTTTTATAATGAGCTCAACTTTTTTCTATTAAATGTTATTTTAAGTAAACAATACTTTAGTTCGGAATTAATAAAACTTCTTTTTATAAGACTCTCAAGAATTAAGGATAAGGAAGAGCTAATGCTTGTATTGGATTTAATTGTAATTGTTTTGGCTTCACATAAAACATAGTTATTATTTGATTAGATTACAAATTAGTGAATCATTAATTTAATTATCACTCATTGAATCTTATGATAAGAATTAGTAATTTCATTGTTTTATCCAAATTTAAATTTCAAACAACGCTTTAAATAAAACAAATCGTGTGAGGCTTTCAAACAGATGCGACTCAAACCATACTATATTTACTCACAAATGTTTTTTATATCTATTGTAAACGCAATAATTGGGATATAATTGGCATATAATTAGAGTTATTTAGAATTTAATATTAATTTTATGATTATATTTATATTTAATTATATGTTTTGTTTTAAACTTTCAGATTTGGTCTGAGAAGAACTCAATTCTACTTAATTGAAAAGAATGTCGATTTTACTCTTAGTAAACGGTTCTTCGTTTGTCTTTCATCCAGATTTGAGTGTTATATATGGAACACAATATCTAATAATGAACATAAGGCGGACTTTTTTATGGTTAATATTTGTATTATTTATTGTAACAAATTTAGTGCAGAGAACGACATCCAACCCGATGGGGTCAACACTTTCTAAAGGTATCTAATTTTGACACTCAATAATTGACTGATTTATTAAAATGTATTATAATTTATAACTTATTCGATGCTTAAGTCGAATGTTTAGAAGATAATGGAAATACCGGCGCTATAATAAGCTGCTATTGACGACATCATTAGCATTACATTCATTACATTGTCCTCTATTTCCTTCCCTTTTTGTAACCTCTAAAGCAATTTTTTGTTATCGTTTAACAAAAGGTGCGGTTTGTCTGTTTCACATCTGTCCGGCAGTGGTTTCCATTGTATTTATGTTTAGCTTTTTTGAACGTATATACCAAACAACACCCTATTATATAAAAGGGTGGTTTCGATGTATGCATTTCTGCCACTATTTTCTTGCACTCATTCGGTTTCAAATTTCAGTTCATTTTGAAGACAACTCTTGTTTGCAAAGAAATATTCCATAAGAAGGATATGTTTTCAAACCATTATTTGGGTCTTAAATATTGTTTTATAAAGAAAACCCAAATTGCTTTATAAATGTGATAAACAAAGAACAGAACTGCCATATAATTTGTAGAACTGGTTCACATCCATTGTAATTATAATAAGGCTAAACCATTACATTAAAACATTTTTATAAATATATTACCAATTGATTCAAATTCATATTTTTGTATAATTTATTAATTTTTCTCTTTCTTTGAACTCATTATTCTTATCGAGAATTCAAATCAAACGATTTATTGTTGTTTAATAAGTTAACCAAAAATGAATAGTTCATTGAATAGTTCAATAAATGATATATTTTTCCATAAAAATTCTCTAATTTTTTACAAAATTATTTATTAAATTCTTCAATTAAAAGTTTGTCTTAAAAAAGAAAAACTGAAAAAATTAGTTTTTAAAACAGGTTTGACTGCATTTTCTATGCAGACATTTTAGTTAAGTGTTTATTTTTATCATTTAAGTTCAGTTTGTTCTTTCAAAATAAGTACCTGTAGTAGTATTTGAACATTGAATCAAATATATGCATAACACAAAAGTAAATAAGTGTCAGAGACTTACTTATATATAGTTTGCATAATATTTGTAATTCGTGTTAAATAGTGTTTAGATATTAATAAATTGAGTAATTTTTTTGTTGCAATAAATTTACAAAGAGACTCATCCAAAGCCTTAGTAGAGGGGCCTATGACCTATGAATCACTAATTAGAAATAAAAGTTTAACATTGCTCTGACAGATATGACACATACCTTTCATTTGATTTCA
>JAQGCF010000225.1:0-11979 GCA_034699405.1 Hermanniella punctulata | reverse complement strand
CATCATTTCATTCAAAACTCTAATTCCAAAAATTCAATTCTTATTTTTTTATTTTAAGAGCAAAATATAATAAATTCATTCGTTTTTCTTTTTGATAACAATGTCTTTCAGATTGACGTTTACTTTCTCTTTTCGGGCCAATGGAACTGAATTGAAACAAAACCTGAAATACATTTTAAAAACATATAATTAGTTTTTCGATTAGATTAGTGTCGAACTCGAGGCACACCTTTTGAAAGCCTCCAATTCTTTCTCGAATTCGTCGAGTTCTCCGTTATCTAAGTCGATGTCTTTAGGCATAAACACTTCGTCTGATAACAAATGGAAAATATGTTATTAAATACGATATCATTAATAACACATTACTCATAAATACCGGGAGAGAGGGCTTCGTCCGCATTGTTCTTCTTTTTGTTTTTATGGATTTTGTTTTGTTTACTCTTAATGTTATGCCTTATGTCTGAGTCGACTCTTTCGGGAGACAATGAGATATTATTTTGTAGTTTTCCGTTACCATTGGTTACGTTCCCGTTCTGTTTGTGGTGAGGAATAATTCCATTGCAGACCATCTGTTCGTTAGTTTTGTTGTCATTATGAATGTGTACCGGAGTTTGACTCATGTTTTCGTCTTTCCTTTCGTTGGATATTTTGATTTTCTTCTTATTGTTACCGTTTTTATTATTCCTCGCGTTTCCATTCGCGACCCTATTATTAATACTATTATTATGACACGCATTGGCCGTATGTGTCACTCGTGTTGAGGCCAATAGGTCTAACTCGTCGGTGAGTTTTGAGTCATGCAATAAATGGTCGTTCGCTGAATGTTGTTCTTTGAGTTTAATGTTGTTTTGATGGCAAAGATTGCTTACATTCGTGTCTTTTGAATGATCACTACTTTTATCTATTTTATGATTTTTATTATTTTCGGCAGTTTTTGTATTGGAATTGGAATTATTAGAAATCGGTTTATTCTCTTTCTCTTTCTTCGAATCACTCTTTTTTTCGCGTTTTTTCTTTTGTTTTTCTCTTTTCTTTTTGTCCTTCCCGGTAGTATCGGTGCCATTAATAAAATTGATTAACTCTTCCAAATCCCTTTCGTCTTCTTTTTCGATATCTTTTGGTTTAATATTGTTGTCGATTGCGATCGCATTTTGTGTCCCATTTTTCTCGCATTTTTCTGCTTTTCTTTTCGATAATCTCATTCGTAATCGTTCGCGCATTTCATTGTAGTTCCGAGAGGTGGGCGCGACCGCAGGCATCCCGTGACCGAACACTTCGCAATAACAACAGTCGCAAACTCGTCCTCCTTCTCCTCTTTGATTATTACTGGTAGACGTCGAGGTTGTGGAGCTTTGATCAGAACAGGAGTCGTCGTCATCGTCTTCATCTTCTTCGTCGTCCACATCTTCGTCGTCGTCCTCCTCTTCGTCGTCTTCATCACAATCGTCTTCGTTGTGATGTTCGACCACTTTAGAGTCGGCCTTAGCTTTACTGGTCAGCAACATATCTACTTGTGTCGAAGTGGTCGCACTTTTCAGGTGTTTGTTTGGCGGCGGAAGATTTGAAATCGTTTTGATATCAATGGCGTCCCACTCGCCGTATGCGGCCAATAGTGTCAGCTCTTGAAGTGCTGAATGTGTCTCCACTTCAATATTGACGGATTGCATGTTTTTACCCGATTTCAGAAGTTTTTGTTCTTCGAGAAAGCGAGCGTTCAAACACTCAATCGATGGCTTCTTTATACACATAGGACTGTCGCCAGTCTTGCCTTTACCCGAACCCGACACGTGATCGTCTAAAACCCATTCGACACTGAATTGTTCCCATTCTTTGATTAGCGCACGTTTTTTATTCAATATAGCGAACTATCGATTCAATTAAGTCATTATTAGAACAAGAGATACAAACAGTGATACGAGTACTACCTTTTCGTATTTGTCAATAAACTGTTGGGCTTCGCGCCAAACAACTGATATAACAGTCATCTCGTCCTCAAACTTGAGAAATCTCGCGTACATATCGATTAGTGACCGGTCTTTCGTTAACGCCGTCAGTCTAGCGGTCAATGACATAGTGTTAGACAGTGTTAGACATGAATGAGAGAGTGTTAGACATGACATACTTTGGTAACCCATGTTTGATGAAAGTATCGCTATAGACAGTGCTTTGAAAGAGTCGTCTGTTGAGGAACTCCCAGGTCAGGTTAAACTTACGCAAGTGCTTAGATTCTAACTCTTGTAGGAATTGTGCGCTTTTTTTGGACGCGCGGCACAGCTTTCCGTATTGGTCTATCATTGCCTCAAACAATGCCTGTGACCCCTGTTCTAAATGCTTCAGAAGATTCAAACGCATCTCCACTACAAATAGTCTAACCTGTGCTTCCAAACATTGGTACAGTTTGTGTCGATCGTGAACACAAAGTCTATGCAATTATCAAAATTAAAAACATTTATTAAAATAGATTTTCAATTAAATCTCAATTCGAGCCATAACTCAAAGTATAATAACTTTCAGTTCATTGACTCATGAATTAAAAATTAATACAAAACTCATTTAATTATTACTTAAAAATGATGTCTAAGTCTATAATCTTTTAAAGCAATAAAAACTAAAAAGTATTGAGTTTTTAAAAAGTTATTCAATATTTTAGATATAAATAATATAATAGAAATATTATTAGTCTATAGACGTTTGACTAGCATTCAATCTATAGTTATGCAACGCGTAGGCATTCAAAGGTATTTTAAGCATTAACTGCCGGTATTTTATTACAGTATTTTGAATAGAGTTTTCGTTTGGTATTTATGGTTATATAAAAATAATACACAAATAGTAATAAAAAATAATTTATTAATTAATGAAAATAATGAATGACTTACTTATGAACTATTTCTTTGAGTCTGTCATTCGAAGGCAGCGGACATTTCTGAAGAAGTGTTACTTCGATTCGATTTTGTTGCATAAATGTCTGATTCAACACAAGACCCGATTCCCGATAAATGCGAAGAATTGCTGACTTGAGTTCGTGCCAACACGAGCGCAGGTCTTCGTGCGGCTGTCCTTCGAGTCGCTTACATATAGGACACGCACACGAACTCGTGGTCACTGATATTGAGGTCGACGTTGTGGTCGCCGACAAAGAGTTCGTTGTTTGCGTTGCGATCGAAGTGGACGACGATATAGTTGTTGTTGCGCTTAGAGATGAGGGGTCTGTAGTGTTAGTGGCCGTCACTTTCAGAGTCAGACAATTCGATTCCTTCTCTTTTTGTATAACTTTTTTACACGAATTGCAAAACCAAAGAGAGATTTGTGGCGAATCACTCATTAGTTCCAATGCTTTCCAATAAATAAAACAAAATATAATTAAAAATAAAAATAATTTTTAAAAAAATGTTTTCAATGTTTTGCAATCAATACCTGCCAGAAGTCGAGCCCTTTCGGGATTGTGAGGACAGCGGCATAAAAGACATCGACCAGACTTGGCCTCCAGAACAACGTCTTTGTTGTTCTCTTTGATGAATGTGTTGTCGAGTTTGCAGTCATTGATGTCTCCATTGATGGTATCGATGCAACCAATCGGTGATTGTCTTCCCTCTAGAATTCGATTGATTTCCTCCAAAACCTGAACCAAACAATAAGATAATTACCGAATGCGTAACCAATGGTATTATTTGAGTCATACCTGTGGCGGAATCTGATCTGCGCTTTCATTTTTAACCTTATTTTTGCATTTGTTTCGATTCTTCCGCTGAGGACTTATTCCCGACATTTGTTCTTCACTTAATAATGACATTCAATTAATTTAATAAAATTAATTACAAATCAAAAAATATTTATGAGTTTTAATCAACAAATTTATTAATCAATTAATAAATTTTTATTGAATTTAATGTTTGAAAACTTAAATTAAATTTGAATAATAATAGAAAAATATAGAGAAAACACAAAATGCCATTCAATACATATAATGGCGATCTTTACGTAATAAAGAAATACGTCAACTCTTTTACCACTAATTACGTCAATAATGACAACAATTATTAAGCCATAATCTAATTCAGGAATCGGTAGTATTTAAGCACATCTATTATTAATTTATATTAAATATGATTAACTTCTCATTTCATTTAACTAATAAACAATTTCAACATTATTTCAATGTTTTTAATAATAATGTATTTTTTTGTATGACATTTATGTATAGAGAACTTTACTATACTCTAAAAACGTTAGTTTAAAATAGATTTTTTAGTCCCTTTAGTTTATTGTCAATGAATGTTAAATGTGTAAACGTTTAAGTTGTAAACTCATTCCTAATTTTGTGTAACGTTATTACATGAAGCTAAAAATGGGTGTTTTTTAGGGGAACACAGAGGGGAGAAATTTGTTTTCACATAGTTTTTATGAATAGATTTATAAACTCATTCAACATATTTTACATATTGTTTGAAAGCCTTAATTACGTCATTGTTTTTGAATTTATTTACATTTGAAACTTATTTGTATGAATATTTAAAAGATTTTAATCAAAAAAGTTTTTTCTAAACTCTGTTTAAACAAAATTAAATACAAATTTCAAACTCTGGAGACTTTAAAATAACTTTTTATTGTATTCAAAGAGTTTTACTCAAAGTTTTATTTTTATTTTTATAACTAAATAATAGTAAACTTGTTTTTATTGAACTAAAATACCTTCAAATGCCAACAAAAAAAGTACTGATATTTCCAGTTATTTATTTATAAAAAATGAATTCTTTTTTTGATGCTTTTAAAACAATGTTATCATTTAATTAGAAAATTATGAATTGTTTTTAAATTGAATGCATTTCTTATTTGATAACAAATATTGTTTAACACTTTCAAAAACATTAAGCAATTTAAGCATTTTTATCAAAATTATTCTTCACTCAGATATTAATTATTCTTATCTAAGAATTCATTAAAAATCAAGTTTTTCTCTAATTTTTCCGTTAATTACATGAAATCTGTAAAATGTGTTTCGAGTTATCAATTAAACTCCTATTAATACCTCATTTAATTGGATTTTATTTTTAATTCAAATTTTAATCAAATTTAAAAATATTTTTTATGTTGTCTTTGAATATGC
This sequence comes from Hermanniella punctulata, assembly GCA_034699405.1. Classification (NCBI taxonomy): domain Eukaryota; kingdom Metazoa; phylum Arthropoda; class Arachnida; order Sarcoptiformes; family Hermanniellidae; genus Hermanniella; species Hermanniella punctulata. The sequence continues at coordinate 6,872 of JAQGCF010000225.1, read as the reverse complement.
CTTAAATTATAAATAAATCAATTGAACGCATATTAAACTCTTATGTTGTGAACAAACAAATTGGAAAAATATTTTTATCATATCTTCGACGAGCATTCATGCAATCAATCAAATATAACACATGTAAATGTATTTGATATAAAAATACATTTTATTTTATTTTTTAATATAAAAACAGTTTGAATACGGGATAAAACTGGAACAATGCTTTAGAGGGGGCTTATCAGTGAATGCACTGTATTTATGTTAAATTATGTTAACATCAAATCAAATAAACATAACTTTTATTAAACTTATGGTAATATTGAAAAAAATTAATGGAAATGAAACGACTTTATAAAGAACGCTAAGTTATGAACAATCAAATGCAAGAAAACTTATTTCTACCGCATATACCGAAAGCACACCTTTTTTCAAACATAATAAACAATCAGTTTTAAGGCCAATGAACTATTGAACTCAATTAGTACTCTATTATAGGATATACATGAGAATAATCACATAAAAAGTACATTTTCTCCGATTATATCATTTTATTACACATTTTTATTTATTTATGAAATTTCTTATTTTGTAAAAAGTTATTTCCAATTATTATATATAAACGAAATTCCAGTTTTCTTCCCATTCCATAACCAGAAAACTTGTTCATAAGGGAAATCCTAATCCAAAACGATTTCATTAAAGTTTTCTCTCATTTGTCACATTAAGGATGTGATAAATTGAGAGCCGGAAAAATTAGTACAGCTTTAGCTCCAGTGAAATCCGAATCTATCTTAGTTTGTACCGACTCTTCGTTACATTGATTTGAATAAAAATAACTTTTATTTGTCACTAGAAGTAAAAAACATTTTATGACTTTTTTGTGACATTACGAGTATAAACATAAAATGAAGTCTTAAATCAAATGAAATCAAATGTTCTGATAAATCAATACCACCCTTGAAACCAATCGATTCATATAGAGATTATGATTAAATCATTCTATAAATAAAAGTAAGCTAAACACCGATTATTTTAAATACACTACCCGCCGGCATTCATCAAAGGGGGTGTCGACAAAAATAGTGTGAAAAGACAGAAATGTGTTAATTTAATGCAAACAAACCAATCAATTGCATCAATAGTTAAAATAATATATTTAAATAAGTTATATTAGCGCCAACATAGTCTAGCAATAGGGTATTTGGCAAAGTTAATGTTTGAATTGTATGATAGCGGGAACATTGTAGTGGTAGGTTTACTGGCATATGTCATGTAAGTTTTCGCACTCAGACTCCAAGGTATAGCTAATTGTTGTATTTATTATGTACATATTTGAATGAGGCTTAGCTGTGACCTCTTCCTTCCTGTGTCTTATAAGTTGGCTAAATATATAAGTTGTACAGTATTTAAATGTATATAATTATTTATTTACTATTATGTAAATTTACAAAATTGTATTCAATATTGTTGGAACCTAATAAATATATAAGTCCAAATTATAAATTACTTACCCATTCAATAAACTTAAACTTGGATTTAAATTAAAGTTGGGTAAAATAAAATTTAGATTTATAAGATAGAAATTTATTGAGCATTACAACATTGAGCAATATGATTTTTTTCATGAGAATATCGGGAGTTATGTTTTCAAAAAAATGTATAACTAATGAAATTTTTAAAAAGTTCTTTAGCTGTAAATGGTTTGTAATAAGTTGAGTATTATTGCAATTGAATATAAGTTGAGTATAAGTTGTTGAAAAACAGGAATAAGTTATTGTAAAATTATATAATTAAATGTCATTTAATATATTTAATTGAAATAAATTTTGAGTTTAAATTTAATAGAAAACTCTTTTCAATTAACTTTTACATTAAATCAATACATGTGTTAAACATATTATGTTTAACCTTCAAAATACGGCATTGGTTTAAATGACTATTTAATGATTGTATTGGTGCCAATAAACTCAAGTTTACAAAAATAACTGTTTTTAAAGAATAAAATTATTGGTTTGAGTCTTAAATAAAAATCATCGGATTTTCAGATTCACTGCTTTATTCACTGTTTTATTACAGAGTATTATATTTTATTGATATGCAAATCACTTTATTATTTTACAGTTAGAATAAATAGGGAATTGAGTCAAAACAGGTATTGAGAGTGTGAGATACAAAGTGCCTATGCTTTATACAGTTCTGTAATACGATTGTATAGCTGTCAGGTATGAATGGAGGCTATATTCTGTTCCCTATTCACTAATAATTATATGGTATTGATATTGTTTAAGATTAGAGTTGTTTTTATTTTTTATTTTTATTTTTCTAAAGAACTGCACGACTAAGGGCTTTAATGCAAATATGTTTGGATATCTCTGTGCTTAATATAATTTATTATTTATAATTATAGAGCATTTTTTTATTAGACGCGAAACACTGTGTCCTAGAACTTGAAACCGGTCTCTTGAGAACCGTTGTATAATTATTTGAGGATAATTTGCAAAAAACTAATTCTCTTCCCAAAACTACCAAAACATGTCATTTGCTCCATATATTTAAAGTAAAAACGCGGAAGTTTTTTATTGAGTGTATCATTCGTATGAGTTTCATTGAAAGTGCATCAATGCGTTAACAATAGGAGATCACTATTTATGCCAAACAATTGCATAAAAGTTTTGTCTCATGTACTCTAAATGTACTCTAAATGTGTTCTAAAGAATATTTGAAAGTTTAACAAATAGTTCAAAAGTTTCTCATTTGACTAAAATCGTGATCTTATTATGGATTAGAAAACTTTTTGTTCATTTTATACTTTAATCGTTAAGTTATATAAACCTATGATTTCTTGTTTAATATCTTAATAGAAAGAAATTAAGTAAAACTGAAGTAATTTATGTCCAAATATATGAGAAAATATGTCTGAATTAAACTTAAATACTTCGGCATTACTTCGATTGTCATTTATTTCGGCTTTATTTCTATTAAATGGTTTGTGTTTAATGCGAATGCTCTGCTATCGTATGAACCATTGTATCCATACAATTACCTGTGCGTTTATCTTTTTGACATCATCTGCATATTTGTCTTCATGGCTGCCATACTTATTCCATTCGTTCTATAATTCAACCGTTTGGCCATTGATTGATATCAAAGACCACTGTATTATTCAACACACAGTCAGCGGTCAAATAACTTCAATACTATTAGCGATATTATGTGTGCGAAAGCTTTACGACGCCTTTTCACCTGAAAGAGCCAAAACTCTAACTTATGTGTCGTGTATTGCATGGATAGTACCCCAACTCGTCTACTTAACAATGGGTGAAATAGTGAATGTGGAGGACAACAATAGTTATCACTTCTTAGACAGAATCCATTCTAACAGTACTCTTATACATAACCCAAAACTGGTGACCGAAGGCTTTATGATATGTGTCCATAAGATGTCCAGTGCTGTTATCGCACAAATGTTTTGGCACTACGTTGTTCTAGTAATACCACTGACTGCTATGTTGTTGATATGTTTGGCTACAAATTACATAAGAGAGTCGTTTACAGAAAACTGTAAGTTTGGCATAATTTCTATTTATCTATACTACAGATCCTAAAGACCTATTGATCCAAATCTTAATCCATGATAAAAAAGTGGTTTCTTTTATTTCAAAGTAATTTTTCATTTCTTTAATCTTTGCTATTATTTGTTTTACAGCCACTAAAGATTGCTTTTGCAACTGTTCTCCTGATATTATACTCACTATTTCTCTATTCTTCAACTTCTTATGGCTTTTATTATTGCGACCGTTAATAGTGTTAAAAACATTAATGACTCAAAATAATGATTTGTCATCAAATGAATGGCCGACAATAAATCCATTACTACAACAAACACAATATATTTATCTCGATTTCGGAACTCATTTGATTCTTATTATTGTTAGTATATTTGTTCCGTTTTCAACTCATGGAGGCTTCAGAACAAATATAAGTGAAAGGTTAAAAACCGTTAATCTTCAGAAATATCGTCCATCCAATACTGTTAAAGCACTCGAAGCCAATTATCTGGATATCGATATTTCTAAAGAAATGTCAGACAATGATAGCAGAGAAGGAATTCATACATCAAATTCTTATTATAAAACTTCTATTTAATACTACTCTTATTTATTGATATTTTCTGTTTATTAAAATATTAGTTAATAACAAATTTTATATTAAAACAAATGTTTGTGTAATTAAAGAATAATTTAATCAATTATTGTAAGTTATATTATTTACACAAATAAGAATTGCCAGTACCTGTACTATGAGTGAAATTGAGGATAATTTAAATAATTAATTGAGACCAAAGTGTTCAAAATGTTCTATTCATTCAAATCTTTTATATTTTGTAATAATGCAAAACTCAATAGTCTTTCACTTAAAAAATTGATTAGAATATGAGAATATGTCAAAAAACAGGTCAAATGGCTTTCAAATATAAAAGTTTAAAAAACTTTAGTGAAAATAAATGTTTTAAATGTAAATACATTTTACTTATAAATAAAATTAGAATTTATAAATAGATCTCAATCTGACAATCGGTTACTCAACTAACTTATACCGGTAAGTGAAATTGTAATATCGATTTCAAATTAAAAATATTTATGATATTTATAAGTTAGAACTGACAACACATTATACTATTTTAGGCACTCAGGTATCGTATCGTATAAAGTCCTGAATTAAAATATTATTAAAGTTATAAAAAAATCTAATAAACTACAGTAAAAATAAAACGGTTAGTCACTTCGTACCGGTAGTAAATTAATTGTTTGATTTTGAAAATAGGTTTACAATTCAAGGGCACACAAACACATGATTTTTATGCAATTTGAACATTATAGTACAGTACAGCACTAAATATAGCGAGTATTGCAATTCAGTGAATTTTAACTTTTACTTTTGACATAATATATAAGTTGTTCGTACATTCCTTCTAACTACCAATGTTAGCAGTGACATATTGTGAAATTTACATGTCATCAGTGTAATTTATTTTTTGAGTAGAGCACCGCCAACTAACATCACATGTCCAAACCAAAGTCACAGTGATTTTTTGATTTTGAAAAGTAGTCATTTGATTCCTAGGGTTCACTAATAGCTAATTTTTTGAACACTCACCCAATCTATCTTTTAATCCAAACAAATCCTCTATTTTTGGGGCCAATCACGTATTCGTTAACTCAAAACTTATTTTTATTTCCATAAATGAGTTGAAGCCCAGACAGAACTCTAGTCTTATCTTTTTACTTATACTCTTTCTTTGCTCATTACCTGTAAATCTCTTGCATCAGATCCTGAAAATGCACAAAAAACTAAATTTAAGAAAATATAAAAAATATTATTAATCCGTTTTAAGATATCATAAGTTATATTAGAACTATAAGTCTGAGTATATTGAGGTATAACTAATAAAAAAAATTTGTTTTTTAACTTAATTTTGAAATATCTATGAATATTCAAAGAATTTTATTTATATGTGCGATAAAAAATTACATAAGAGTAGTAACTGCATAAGCGGCTAAGTTTTGCAAAATCTAGTAATCGCTTAATCAAAGTAAATGTTTGCTATGAATGCCAAATGTCAAGAATTTTTTGTTTCAGATGTTATTAATTTTTGATTGATTGAATCAATCAATTGCTAAATCGTTTTTATATCCTATATTTCAGTCGTAAATCTCAAATACATATATCATTCGCCGAAAATTGGAACAAATTTATAACATGTCGTGCTTTGATGTGCAGAGATTTTGTGATAAATTTTATTTTTTAATTTTATATTTGTTATTAAAACAATAATAAAATAGCGAATCATTGCAAACCCAATATTAATTTATTAGATTATTTTTTATTTCAGTTAATTAATTATAATCTCATTCACGACTCGCTCTAAATATTTTTCATTCAACCAATAATTGTCTTTTAATTGATAGCATCTAAGGTTAAACAATCATATAATAAAACACATTAAAATAGTTTTAGTGTCATTAAATGTGACATTAATTTATTTGAATCTCAAAGGGCATCAAATCAAATAGCAAAACAAAACACGGATGAGTTTAATTAAAATGGTTTAAAGTCTCGTTAAAACACAAAACGTTATATAAGTATTAAAAGTTTTTTTCATTACATTTGCCATTAAATAGAAAAGTTTAGAACAAGGTTTTAGGTACAGTATTATATCTTTCCTACTTAAGTATTATCTGTTTAATATAACAAGTGCTAACTGTTTGCATGTAGAGTACAGAATACAAAGATAATACTTTTTAGATTTGAAGCCATAAAATTCTGATGAGCGTAAATATGGGTAAATCTTATTTATTTCAAAAATATTATTAAAATTCTTTTGTAAAATAGATTATAACTAAAAATTAAAATTAATTTAATTGTAATCAATTTTGAGCCGGCAAACTATTCATAGATTTATTTATATAATAAAAATATCTAAACTTTGAGATTAAATTCCTGTTTGCTATTAAGAACATACAGAACTTCATTAAATTATAAAAGTTGCTCATTATTATAGATGATTAAGAATAATATCGATCAACTATGTGTTACAGTAGCTTTAAATATACTTCAAATGTAGCACAAAAACACTATAATTTATTGATAAAATATTGTAAAAGTACTTCTAGAATAGAAATATGACAAAAGACCTCTAATTCTGTCTTAAACCTTATCTCAAATTCATTGATATATTAGACATATTAGACATTATACTTAATTTAGGTAGTATTAGAAAAATGATAAGTTCAAACTTAATACAATTAATATATTAAATGTTGTGTTGGAAAATGTGCGCAATTTTCTGAGAACCTATTTTTAAAACTCCTGTTATTGAAAGCACA
>JAQGCF010000224.1:0-11994 GCA_034699405.1 Hermanniella punctulata | reverse complement strand
TTTTACAAAACAGTTGTTTAAGTTATGATAGAAAACTAGTTTTAATACTTAAAAATACTTTACCGTTGAATGAATGAGTAAACACAGAAACGAATTAAAATAAAAATTATATTCTGAAGTAATAGATTTCAGTCAATTTATATTAAACAGTTCAAAATATTGAAGCATTTCTACAATTTATATCTTTTGAAAAACTATGAATGAAAAAGCACTAAATTTTCTAATATCTATCAGGTTTTGCTTAAACTACATAACAATCTACTAAAACCGTGTAATTTTCAGTAAATCTTTTTTGTAAGAATTTAGATACACTTTGAATAGATTATAAAATGCTTTAGCATTCAGTTATTTTTTATGTGTTAAGCATTCATTGATAAATAATTTTTGTTTTTAAAATATATTAATATTTAATGTTGTTTTCCTTGAATTATTAAATATTTAATAAGTTTTTAGTGATTAGATTGAAAGTCGTGAAGTAATTAAACCCAATTATTTGAAAATTAACTGCAATTAATTAATGGCATATATATTCTTAGAATAATCTGACAATATATTACTTTTTTTGATTAAAAAACGTCGAATTTTTAAGACTTTTTTGACAATCCGATTATGATATTAAAAATATTAATATATTTAATTAAAGTGTTAATTAATAAAATGTATTACATAAGTATTGATAGTAATAATTCAATATCAAACTCAGTCATTAGACCATTAAATCTAAATAAAGTGTTAATTCTTTTAAATATAATATTTAATTTAATTCAGCAAAAATTCTTTGCTTTACATATGATATTTAATAATCTTATCTCAAAACAAAAATAAGTTATTTGTATTTGCATTTCGATCTTCAAACATGTTTAAACATGTGTTAAAATTCTTAGATAAAACAATTCAATCAAAAATAAATTAAAGTTCAAAACTCGAAAATTTTCTTTTTATTTATTCAAATATAGAGATAAAAATGGATGTAAATTGTCAGTTGTCACAAACTTTTACATTTTTACGCTTCACATATGATTTTCTATTGTAATTCTAACAACGATTCGGAAACATTTTTGCCATCATTTGAGAGCAAATTATAACTACACTAATGTTGGTATTAATATCACTATCGATCTTAAACTAAGCAAAAGTATTTTATATAGATTTTTAAAAGATTGCAAACTATAATAGTCTACACTATAGCATAAAATATAGTCCGAAAGTAACTCTCCTTTTTGTGTAACTTTCAATAAAACTCTTATGCATTGAATAAAAATAAAGGGCAAAAAATAGTTGGGATTCGTATATAAAGTAAAGTTTACTTTTTTTGCAGTTTGATTGTTGAGATGGCGTCAAGTAAAGCACCGAATGATGGATTGGCGCTCATTTATCATAAGACTGGTAGTAATGGAAACTATGGACGTCACAAAATTTCCTGACAGCACAAAAGCATTGTAAGACCTTATTTCAAGTTTGTCCACCGCTCGTGTCAGTTCCTCTTTCATGGCTCTTTCCGGCCAAAACTCAGTTGATTTCCTGTCTTTGTAATGCTTTTGCAAACTTTTCCAAAGAGTGAGTTGAGAGTCGCGATGTGTGACTCAATTGGATTTGATGCTAATCTATGAATGACACAATCGATTCCTCAAGTCTTCAAACTCATGCCAATGCATAATAATGAACGTAAGGTTACAGTTAAATGATTTTATTTTCAGTGTTTCTTTCAATCAGTTTTGAGTCTCTTCTCAAAACTCCTCTTAGAGGCCAAACATTTACTGCACGCTCGCCTTCAGGACAAAAATTTATTTTTCATTTTATTTATTTTTCCTCTAAAAAAATTATTAGTAAAAAGAAGTTTAGTTATTGAACTAAATAATTGTAGGAAATAATTGGCAGTTATTAATACATCAATTCCAGTACTTGTTATAACTTAATTGGAAAACTATAACAGAATTTTCTCCTTTTTTATCTAACAATATCTTAATTTGGTTTCTGTCAGAAAACATCTGTATTCGAACACAATGGGTGCCTATAAGGCCTAAAATTAAAACTCAAGATTTCAGAATTTTTGAAAATATCTATAACTTAAACGTATGGATGAAAAATGTCTTACATCCGCCTCCAGAATATTGGCTCAAAAAGTTTATGACCTGATATTTATTATTATTTTTAGACATTTCTGCGTGAAGTCAATCGCGTTGATAGGAGAAGAATATATGAGTTCTTAACTAAAAGCTTAGTTTTGGTATTAGTTTCAAATATGAAAATTTCATTTTCCGTATTCTTGTAGTTCGTGACAACTCTGTTTAGGCTGTTGTAGTCAGACATGAGTCATGAGTCCTGCTGTTTCCTTGCAGTTTTGGACACTTTAAATTCATATCTTATTCCCGCAGTGCTGCCAATTATGAGGAAAACTATATTTGCTTTTTGCTAAAAATGCCACAAAGTTTACCTGAAAGCCAACCAAAACTCTGACATTGAACTATTGCTTCAGTTTTGATTAAGTGCTTATTATAAACACTGACTGCAATAAATAACAGCCACAAGAATATGAATTTCTCACTGTATTTGCCATACGTTTAATACACAGAGCTCTATGAACTCTATTTTTGGCCAACACAGAGAACAAAAAGTACACAAAACTAAAAATTGCTCCTAAATTAGCTATAATTCATAGACATCCGAAAATTTATTCTCTTATTATGTTAATTAAACATAACCACAATTAAGGTAAGCAAAAGCAAATATTGACTACTTTTAGCTTAAAATTTATTCTCTGTTTACTTTTCATATGATAAAAGACTTATTAGTTTTGAGACTCAAATAATTTTTAATCGAACTAAAAGAAAAAGAAGAGAAAAAAAAGTTAATTTGAAAAGCGAAACATTTTTTTAGTTACACTATTTTTTCCAATAATTTAGTGCTATTTATGAAATTATATTCTCTAACGTAAAAGAAGAAGAATATAAAAAATTATTATTATTTTGAGCCGCTTTTTCGAGCCTTAGGCCATCTCGTAAAGTAAGAACCGGCGAAAAAAAGTTCACTAAAAATGTAATGTATTTGGGTATCAGTTAAAATAGTTTCTAAACGATACCTGAGCCTCAATGTTGCGGTAAATGTTTGAACAAAGCTCATACACTTTTTAACACATTTGCATTCCATCAAAAACCTATGGGCAATGGAACAGTAGTTTTTTCTTTCTTTTGTTGATTATTTAACTTTTTCTCCTTATATGATAGCACTGGTGCCGCCGACCGCAGGTTATTACAAATAACTCCATTTTAGAGCAAATTAAAACAAGAATTTGACTTCAAATTAAACAAACGGTAATAAAAATGTGATTTATGTAACTATTTTCTGTTTCAATAGGTTTTTATTCCAAAACCTAAAGAATCTCTTTATGTCGGGGTATTATACTGTAGGTATTATACTGTAGGCGACGAATTCTAAATTAATGTTTCATAAATTGTTTGAGTCTATGAAAACTCAAATATGAAAGTAAAAAGAATCAGAAATATTATGTAAATGTTTTGTTTAAACCGATAAATATTTTAAGAATTTCAAATATTTGACATAACTTTTTTAACTAGACTTTTATTAAGCACTGGAGATATTCCTAATTTATCTGAGGATTAATTGTGTCTAAAATAGAAATGATTTAATTGGAAAATGTCTAAGAATTAAGTACTGGTAGAGACTATTCTTGCAATAGATTTGAATATTAGTCAAACGATATGATAAGACAACTGAAAACAGATTATTTGAGCGACTGTTCGACTGTTAAGACGATTAGTACAGTTATCTGATGATAATTTGTCTTATTTTGCTATTTGAGACTTAATAACTCATATGAATTTAGATTACGGTACGATATTGTCGACAATTTTCCACTACTTTCAGTAAGTGAACAATTGTTTAATATATTGTTCACTAGGAGTGAATGCAAACACGACATATGGATTGAGAGTCATTCTCGATATCATTAGTTTGAAATAGCGTCTAATCCCTGACTAAGCACGCGTTTAATACGCACCATTTAAACTGCAATGACTGGCGGTGGGCAAACTATCATTAACAAGGCTTTTGTCCATCTGGTCACTACTCTTTCCTAAATTTTGCCCTCACTTTATCCAAACCTACTCTTATATTATAGATAGGGTTATTACAACAACAATAGTTTTAACAGCATAGCTCTCAACGACCCGCCATATGAGACCATTTAAAGATATATCAGTAAACTAATGGAGCGATTGGGATTTGAATGCCTGCCATATATAGGGTTCACAGTTAAGGCCAATATATCATTTTGTGATGTTCTCTAACTCTCACTTTAACTAAAACGCTTTTCACCCCTCTCTTCAATCTCTGTAATACTGATATCTGGTCAAAAAGTTTTGCCACTTTTCCCACTCTAATCAGTGAAAGCGCTTTTTATCACAAAAATTTTATGATGACTGCGATGACAATTCGGTCGTTTCCATCATCATTAGTGTCATTTTCAGGTACTATATCTTTTAATAAGAGAGCGAACTATCAACAAAAAAGTTGGTTTAATTCTTGTGTGAATCTAACAAAATAGCAAAACTTCTTTTTTCGGTAGCATTTATGCCAGAATGAGCCCAAAAATACCTTTGCATCTGCTGTCACTACAATGATTATTATGGTCTCAAACTGTGCAACGAATAACATCGATTATAAAGTGTTCATAACTAAACATAACTAACTTGTTAGTAGAGGCCAACGAAAATATTAGTTTTTTTACATTTTCCCTATACTTTCTGATGAGTAGTACAGTTTAGGTTAATTTGGTTGCACAGAGGAAATCGCTGACAGTCGGAAATGAATTGTGATGAATGAAGAATAATGTTATGGCCACACAAAAATCAAGCCATATCTTTGTTCTAGTGTTTACCCTTCATGACAAGTCCACAACTATAGTTAAGATATCTAATTAACTAATCATATTTTGAGCTCAAAGACAATCCATTATAAAGTTACAATGCCTTCAACCAGTTTTTTATGTTTAACTAAACAAATCAATTAATCTTTTTTTTCACTTTTAATTTTTAATTATTCCTCTTCTCATGAAAAATGAGAGTTTGATTTTGCATCTCTTCAAGAGCTAAACCACTTATAATTCTTTTTTGTAATTTAATTATTGAATATAAATACAATTAAACTACTCGTGCAGTGAATGAATTTTCAAATGCGTCTATTTTTTTAATTTAACAAATTTGCAAACATTTTTCATACTCAGTGAGAGACTAGAGTTTAACTAAAACAATGTATTTGTTTATCTGTATTGCGACGAACACTTTAATTAGACAAACCTAGCCTTTTGTGCCGACGCCCTGACTAATGGGATGTCCTCTCGTTTTTCTAACTCTCAGTCCAAATATGATATTAACGGAACGCATGCAACAGTTAAAAAGAAAGTTTTTTTTACGATCACTACACTGCTGGAACTGTGCAATGGGTTTGTGTGGCGGTCGCGAATTTCATTTACATAAATTGAATTTCATTTTCTCGACTTCACATAAGAGAGGACTTGCGCTCAATAGATTGCAAGGTATATAATGTCGTCTATTAGCGCTTAGTGCCAGCTCTTATGGCATCGCCAGCTCGAATTATGACGGGCGTGCCATCGGTACCAAAAAGTAATAAAGCAGCTGTTCTGCCCTTTTTGTAACTGCGGAAACATATGAATTGCTAATTGAGAAAAAAGACTGGAAAATAGCTGTTCAGAACTTGTGTATTGTCTTTTAACCTATATGTTTAGACACCAATTGAGTTAATTTTTTGTTTTGTTGACTCCACTGTCAGGTTTCATATTTTTTTCCTCAGATAGTTATATAGTTATGGAAATTTGATCGTTTCTATTCTCTGTTGATATAATTGGATAGCATTATAGCACTCATAACTTAAGCTACTCTTTCTATAAGTTATACTTCGGCTCTGTTTTCTCACTTTGTTTTAAAAAAAATAATTATTAAAAAAGTCAGAGTTTCTATGAGTTTGTATTAGGTATTTTTGCCTTCAAGTGCCTTATTGTTGTCATTCAATAACTATTTTTTACATATTTATCGATGAATTATTCAATAGTCGAGTAATAAAAATAATAATGACTATTAAATCGTAAATTATTCTGAAGCGAACCATTTTCTTCAGGTACAGAGTATTGTCAGAAATGTACTGCAAATACTAAACCTAAAGTGCAAATTAGCTGAAAAATTATACTCAACGATAGCCATAATAAAGATGGTAGTTATGTGTTTTCTAAAAGAATAGTGATATTACGAACTTGACCCCAATGACTTCAATCAACATAATTTTAAGCCAGGAATGAAAGGCTAGAAAAAGTTTATTTGCGATAACTCATAAAATTCTTTGTCTTAAATGGAAAAACTAAGTTATTTCTTATTTTCATTATAATCGAGAAAATATAGACAGAAAGAGAGAGACAGAGAAAAGAGAAAAAATGATATTTAGTTAATAATGTATATCTGATGTTCTATTGGATCACTAGTATCGGGAATTCCCATGGGAAGCAAAAAATCGTAATTTATGCCTAACATTTATTAGTTGTGTGTATTATTCTCTCTTTATTTCATTTGGCTCCACGGAGTTTGACATTATGAACATTGCACTCGTTATAGATCTAAAATTAAGGCATAGTTTTGATTTTGTTTTGTTCTCTCACTCCTCAATCATTTAGTCGTTGGACAGTCTTTTCACAAAAATTTTTATTTTTCTTTTTGCATATTAGTGACAGAACCTGAAAAAAATGTTCTCAACATATAATCATATAATCAATTGCCAACAGTGACAAAGCACTTATTATTAATTATTAACTAACTGCCAATTTCTTAACAAAAAATATGTGAAGTATATTATAATTTTGAATTTGACCGATAGGTAGTTAATATAATTGATAATTGAGCTGACGTTCACTACAATATAAGCCAAACAAATTAAGTTCTGTGAAAAATAATGTGATCTTATTCTCATATCGGAACAGTTCTAACTTTTTTTGGTGATAATGAAAGACACTGACCTCAACTAATTAACTTTCCTACTATTAATCATGGATTTTGTTATTTTAGTCAAGCACTCATTCATCTAAAACAAGCCTATTTTCAAACTAATCAGATTTATTCTCTCCAAACATAAAATATATAACTTATATCTCAAAGTTAAATATTCTTCTATTTATTTATTTTTGAGAAAATATTATTTTTTAGCTTATAATTGACATAACATGTCGTGATTTCAAATGATTTTTCTGAAACTTTTTCAATAAATAATAAATTTATTTCGTATTATACACTAGATTTAGAGAAACATTAACTGCACTATAACTAGACTTACCTTAATTTGTAGCGAATTTAATAAACTGAGTCTTACTTTTACTCGTAGTTTAGGTTAACTGAGAGCGAATGTAAATAACATGTGAAGAATTTGTTCTCTGTTATAATCAATTATAATCCCTAAAAATAATCTCCAAATATGTAACAATAGGTGTCTCGACAAAAGTAAAGCTGATTATAAAATACACTAAAAAATTATTCAGACATTTAACTCATTTTAATTTTATACCCATTAAAATGTATTTTAAAATAAAAATAATAATATTTAAAATTTTTTGAATTTATGATATTATTTATTTAAGTGATGGCCAGCTTTTGAGTCTTTTACGCCTTAAGGCAAACATGATTGTGAACATTGAGTTCATCAATAGAGTTGACTTATCTCTCATTAAGTTCTAATTGTTTATATTGATATTCAAACTGAGATTGCATTAAAATTAGGCATATATTGATGTAAATGGATATTAAATCTGAAATAATAAAAATTAATTGACATCTGATTAAAATTAAATCATCAAATCTTATGTAATATAGTTTAAAATGGTTTGAACTTTGAATTTACTTATTAATGTTTTCGACAGTATTTTCCTTTTAGACTAGAGTTAGAGTTAGATGTGCTCAACAAAGTTGAATATAACCTAAATTTTTTATTATTATAAATATGAGATTTCTTGAAAATTCTGTCTTTCCTTACATTATGTTTTATGATTTATTCATTTAATAAATCAAATGAAAAATATTATATTGAACTCACTTTAGAGCAATGGATTCGCATTAAAAATTTTGATCAATACTTGTTGGACCTTAACATCAATAACAGAATAGAATAGAAATAATTTATTGTAGAGATAGAGTGTATTGAATTTAATTTAATAACTGGTATTTTAAAAGATGTTTTCAATTAATATCCAATAGTGTTCAGTAAACCTCAGAGTATCATAAAATTAATTGATTTCAAAAACCATTTAGAAATAATGAAAAACAAACAAAAGTTAATCTTTGAACCATAAGAACCTAAATTGAATTTTTTTTACGAAATTAAAGTTATTCTTAGGTTTGCATTGAAATTCAAATTTGATTAGTGGCTTATCGTTAAAAAATAATTAATTGTAATCATATGCATGTGTTTGAAAAGAGAGTTCTTTTCTTTTATTTAATAAACTTAAGCAAATAGAGAACCAAAAAAATTTGCATTTTATTTGTTGGAAAAACATCAGAAATGTTATTATAATTCACTATAAAATTTAAGTTTCATTACTGGAATGCATGCATTTATGCAATAAATAAAGTGATTAAATACTTATTATATTTATAACTTATGCATAATTATTGAAGTATGAAATGTCAAATTATTTCTATGCATTTGAGAACTATTTATCTCAATATGAAGTGTTTCGATCCATAAAGTTTTAATGAATCAATGGTTGGGTTTATCAGATCTCAATCTTTGGATCTGATTCACACCTTATGAATGATTAAAGAGCAGAAACTGAAAGCACTTGATCTAAATCCTAATCTAATGTTTGGGTCATTGAGCAAAAACATCTAAAATTGTGTATTTCACGATTGTGTGCCATTCAAGCAAAAAAACACTGCGAGAAAAAGGTAATAGTAGTACAATATTGGATTTCAGTAACACGACTAATACTAGATTTAAAGAAAGGTCTGAGTAGTATTCTTGAATAATTCAAAACTAACATCCGGTCTCAATGCGAGTCCTATAAGAAGTTCGTTTCAGTGATTACACACAAAAATACAAAAGCGATTGAGATTTTAGTAAATATGTGACTATTTGTGATCCGTATGGCATAGCATTGAATAAATGCTTTTCTTGTATCTCATTCACAGTTATGTCAGATCAGCATAACATCATTGATCTTTATATCCATAACATTTTACGCGTAACATTACATTCGCTCAGTTTATTTTGCATAATCTCCTACATAATAGAGGCTGTGATGAGTGGCATATTCAACAATACAGCACATTGTGGTGAGACTCCACTCATTTGAAACTAAAATTTTATATTTGCTAAATATACTCATAATGAGCTCCGCCTTAGCTTTAATAAACCATATTTTGAATAAATTTTTTCGACTCAATTCTTATAGAACGGGACCCACTATTGAGAAAGAAAATTACTACCAAATTGTAACATATATTAACAAAGAGTAAATATCATTAATTATTTGGGTATTGTATGCGAGTATAATACGGCTAAAATCGTTTACAACTGATTTTTAGGGTTTTGATTTGCAACGGATTGCCAATCATTATAAGAAAAGTTATGCCAACAGAAAAAAATCCAATCGTGACTTTTATGACAGGTTAGTTGAAATTGTGTATAAGAGTATACATAAATATTGAAAATGTTCAAGGATAGCTCGAAATAAAGATGAAGAATTCACTGTAAAAATTTCAACAAATAATAATAAATCATAAAAGGAAGCAGAATATAGACTGCCAACTGTGTCAGGCGCAGAAAAATAGGCTCATATTTCTTGCTTACTCACATTTAAAACCTAACTTAACTATTATACTTGTACTCTGTTTTTATTTTTTGCACTTTATTTCTCCTTTTTCTTAAACTAAAACTTGTCATTCTTGTCAAAAAAGAAATTTTCAACGGATATAACATCACACGCAACTCAAGACACTCTAAATTACTAATGAAATGTTTGTTACATTAATAAGAATAACATCAGTTGCTAAACAAAAATCAGTGAAATCTGTAGTTATCTCAATTCGGTTATAATAATTCTTTGATAACGCTATCACTTATTTTATATATACAAATATCATTCAAAAATCAGTGAAAACTCTCTAAATATTTAATATGTTTATAAAATGCTTTTTTCAGTATAATCTTCCAATTGGAAAGTTTGAACCAGACATGCAAACCATGCAAACCATGCAAACAAGATCTCGTTTAGATGCAAATCTTGTCAAAAAAGCTGAGAATTTCAGAGATAAGAAATTTGGAGTAGTCATGAACTTTTTTACAATTTTTTCTGCAATTCATGTATATTTTCAAACATTCAGATGACTATCTATTAAAACAAAATCTATGATAAAGTTTCCAAACCCTTAAATTTATAAAATTTCATATTAATATGTGATATAAATCGTCAAATTTTGTTGTTGGAGCAGAAATTTAACGAAAAACGTAAAGAAAAATTGTCATTTCATTAGATTCTGGTGCCTTCTCTGCTGAATAGTTATATTTTTAATTGATTTATTGAAACGTTATCTTATAGTTAGTACTGATTTTTATAATGCACTTAAATAGTGATTAATAATAGTTTAGTTTTGTTGTTTAATTAATTATTTTAATTGATAAATATTATTGATAAAAATCTCGATGCCTTTAGAAACAAGAAAATCAAATAATCTCTAATCTCTTAAGTTCTTTGCTGTCGTTTTGTTCTTTAAATTCCTTAGACTTTTAACAAATTGTTTTTTGAGTTACACAAGAATTTCTCAAAAATTTTATATTATTAATATTAGAATTTCTATTATTTGTTTTATTAAAAATATTAAATAATTTATTTAAATAATTGAAACTAATTTGTAAAATAATTTCTAAGCATTTAATATAACTTAATTAAATCGTTAAAATTTAGTTTTGATAGACTGACAAAATTATTTAAAGAATAATAATAAAAGTTATTAAATAATTATAAAGTTAAAACTGCATTCGTTTTCATAATCTTTCAAACTTTTTGCTATAATTACATTTTAGTGCCTAATAATCATTGAGAAAGTTTTCATATTATGTTAAATTCGGTTATCTTTAAGAATATTCTGGTTAATTAACACTGATAATTATTTCAACACTCTCTAAAGTGAGATATTAACTTAAACTGCAGTAATATTGACAAAATACAGGTATACATTATGTAAATTAGTAAACTGAATGCTCATATTTGACTAACTCGTATCTCTAAGAAGAATAGAATTAACAATTTATCTTAAGTTAAGCAAAATTGTTTACTTATATACAGTGTTTAGTGTTTAAAATTGGATAAAATATTTCAATTAAATTTAATAAAAGAAGAGATGACCAGAGGAAGTATAATGGATGGTATATACAAAATACCCCCTGTGATTTTGCAGAACGCCTTTTTTGCAAGTGAAAAATTCGAAAAAATGGGGAAAATAAGAAAGATTGTCTCAAAAACTACAATAAAACACACGACCCTATACCTCCCTGAGGCTGAGAGTAAATAGCCCTTCTCTTATTTTGGAGTCTGGCCATCCCTTTAATAACCTGTAGTATAAATTTTACTTTTTCTTTTAAAACTTATATGGCTTTGTACTGTACAAAGTTTATGAAATGCAAATTGTTGCTTGTACACTCATTTGTGAGCTTGTTAAATATTTACAATATAAAATAGTTTTAATTTTATAATTTTTCAAATTATTATTTATTTTATTATACTCATTTAACATATGTAGTTTATTTAATTTTTAAATTATTAATAACTTAATTTTCATTAACAAAATATTGCTGACAATAAACTATTCTCTCATATTTTCTGCAAACAATTTTAACTCTTATTTTATTTAAGAATTTATAAAATACTTATTATAAAAATTGTCATAATATGTGGTTTACATAATAAAAAATAAATTTTCTTGG
>JAQGCF010000223.1:0-12001 GCA_034699405.1 Hermanniella punctulata | reverse complement strand
TTTAAGATTTTTTGTTATAATGAAATGTAAAGAAAAGATTTTAGTTTTCAAAAATTAAATTAACTCCAGTTCCCAAATCTTAATCATTAGAATTTTTATGATATTACGAATTATTAACTATTAATGTTAAAAAGATAAGAATTCTTTAGAAAAGTTTGGTTGTGGTTCAAAAAAGTTTTTGGTAAGATCATATAACTTCAATACCGGTATGTGGAACATTTTACTCTAATACTACTGGAATAAATTGTTAGAAACTCATATAATCTGAATAAGTTCTAGTAGGTATTCATTGCAAACAAATATAAAATTCTCACACATTAACAGCTTGTGTTCAATTAAGTCAAAATTTCACCCAAAATTACTTAATCAAATGTTTGTATCAAATATTGCCTATGGAAGCAATGCTATTTTGCTCAGATTTAGTTTTGTCACTCAATAGCCTCTGTAAACTTGCATTATATTATACAAAGACTAATTCATCATTTGAACTATTCAACAGTGAATTATTAGAGTAAAAATTTTGATTATTTTAATTGCATGCAAATAATTGCACGTTGTTTGTCATCCGACATTGCACGTACAGTGGTTAAGACATCCGACCTGTTATCGCCATTCTACAGTGCGGCTTAACTTTTAATTGTACTTAATTAATCTTTAACTTCAAGTACACATTTTTCTCTATTAATATGAGTGAAAATTTTATTCTCGATTTATGTTCTGATTTTCATTATTAAACTGAGTTATACACCGAAAACAAAACACCGTTTTAACGACTTCTCTATTTATTCTAATATTTATTTTTATTATAAATGTTATCAAATAGAGGGAAAGCATTATATAAACTATTGATAGAGTAATTAAGCAAATTGCTATCTACTCAAGTTTATTACATGTTATTATTTGTTAATTGCCAGTCTACATGACTACTTTAGTTTACCTATTAACAGCACTTTCAAGGTTATCTTTTAAAGGAGGATTCCGCTTTATAAGAAGAATTTGTCTACACGTGCTGCACAACTTAAGTGATATCATTAGAAAGCCCTAGTAGAAAAAATCAAAAATATTGATTGTACGGAATCACCAAAATAGCCACTCGAATTTGGGGACATTTTTTACAGATTTTCACTGCAATATGGGTATCATAAACATATTGATAAGTACGCTATAGTGTTGTAAAATTCTGGGAATTTTAAAAATTGTGGCGAAATTGCGAAACATTGCTCAATTATTCATTTGAAAGTATCAATATTTTAAAAACTACAAAATTATCATTTAACACATTTACAGTCAGAACATTTAACAAAAACAATTAGAAATTTTGATTTTTAAATTAAATATAATATAAGATAAAATATTGTGTTGTAAAATATTGTACAATTGCTTTTGAAGAAGGCATAGGAAAAGCTCATGAGAATAGGTGATAATTATGCATAATTTTTTAAATCATTGGACGATTAAGATGCAATTCATGTATTGTTGATAATTATCAGAAAAAATTTCGTTTTATTCATTCAGTAGTTTTGAAATAACCCTTATTTTTCGTTTTTCCAATTACTTATGAATGCAATGTCTAAGCCAACGATTTCGCAATTATATAATACCGCAATTCAATGTAAAAAAAGGTGTTTAAATAAAATGTTTTTAATTAATTGCCTGCTCTCATACTTAAGTTTTTTGATAAGTTTTTAAATCAAATGACATAATTCAAACATTTGACAAATATTTTATTATTGTATACCAAATATATTCAAAAACCCTTACAAATAAAGAATAAGAACAATATGTAAAAAAGATAAAAATTGCGTGAATTATATAATAAAAAGTATATTTGCGAACAGCTTTGGAGATGTTTAGATATCATACACTGTTTATCCGAAACAATAGAAATTTATTTAAAGGGATTGCCATTACTTTAAAACTTATTATTTATTCAAATGTTGATTAGAATTAACTGAAATTATATAATATATGAATAGTTTGTAATTAGTAGACAATGTTTCAATCATTTAATAAACGATTCTATTTTTTATTGATTTTTGCAATCTTTCTATTAATCACAATTTCTACGATATTTCTAATAATAATTTATTATAAAACAAATACAATAATTGAAACTAAATCGGGAAAAATTATTGGAGTAACTGTTAACAGACTCGGCAAAAAAGTTAACTGTTATTTCGGTGTGCCTTACGCTGAACCACCCATTGGAGAGTTGAGGTTTAGTAAACCCATAAGAAAGAAGCCCTGGACAGGTTGTACTCAATAATTATATTATATTACAAATGAATTGAAATCCTCTTTATTTGTTTAGCTGTACTGAAAGCCACAAAACAAGCGAATTACTGCTGGCAATCAAAACATAGTATCGATAGGAATTCAAGTTATGTAAAACATATACTCAAATATATACCCGATTGGGATAACTTTTGGGACAATAATATGAGCGAAGATTGTCTTTATTTAAATATTTTTGTTCCAAACAATGAAAAAAGACGATCAAATTTAACAGTTATGGTTTGGATTCACGGGGGGAGCTTTCAATCTGGTTCAATAAGTTCCCCACTTTTTGACGGCTCAATTCTCTCAGCCATCAGTGATGTAATTGTAGTTTCGATTAATTACAGATTAGGAATATTTGGTTTTCTTTTCGCTGAAAACACTGAACTCATAGGAAATTATGGTCTTTATGATCAAGTGATTGCACTTCATTGGGTTAAAAACAATATCGAAGCATTTGGTGGTAATCCTAACAATATCGTCTTATTCGGTGAAAGTGCGGGTGCGATAAGTATAGGATATCATCTGATCACTCCTTTAAGTAAAGATTTATTTTCTCGCGCTATTCTCCAAAGTGGTAACGCAGTGGTGCCTTTAATGATGGCAGGAAAACAAGTTCAAACTAATGCAACCATTGATGTAATTAAAGGTTCTTTATGTCCATTGCCTTCTAGACCATCAGAAAATACAACACAAGAATTAGATAAGAAAAGCATTTTATGCTTAAAACAAACAAATGCTTCGCTTTTGTATCGTTTATATAAAAAAGTGTTCTCTGAAAGAATCGGATCTTTTCTTCCTATCGAAGAAAATGACTTTTTTGGAGAACATCCGTTCGAAATGGTTAAGAAAAGACAATTCTATTCTAATAAAGAGATTCTAATTGGAACCAATTCTTTTGAAGGTAAGAAGAAAATGATTTTAAGAGTATAAATAATTATAGATTAGTTGTTCAAAAGGCGCGCATTTTAGTGCTTTGGGTCCTTTGAAAAAGTTTTGGTTTAGCGATAAAATTGACACAAATTTTACAAAAGATAATATAATTGAAATTTTGAATCAAACTCTTCCCAAACAATACAAAAGTTTTATTAAAATAATTATTGACTACGCATTGGATGGTGTGATGAATGACAAAGATCCGGTTGAGGTGTGGCAAAGATACGTGAAAATTGTTGGGGACATCATATTTGTTTGCTCTGATTTTGTGTTTATTAAAGAATATTCTGCTTCTAACAGAAGTGTATTTTACTATCGTTTCAAACCTAAGGCCACCTATTTATCAGGTGCTCCCAAATGGGCTTTCGGTGCCATACATTCGGAAGAAATTCCTTTTGTATTTGGAATACCGCTATTGATTCACAAGTTTTATACACTTAAAGAAATTGAATTAAGTAAAACTATTGTCAATATGTGGACATTGTTTGCCAAAACTGGGTATGTGTTACATTGTATATCGTTTGCTCACATTATATACCTTATATGGTTTCAGAACCCCGTTATGCTGTGACTCATGGCCTCAATACAGAACCGAAAAACCGATTTATATGTCACTCGATGTGACTGAGAATCATCTGAACAATGGATTTCCCGGTTATAAATGTGATGAGTATTACGAAACACTCATTTCAGAGACAAGAAATTATGTTAGAAGTGGTCAAAGAGTACCCATTTAGGACTTATACATACTGTTCATACTGTATACTCTAATAAATATTTTTAATAAGTTATTCATTACTCAAACATTTTCTACAATACAGTATTTAAATGAAAATCTAAATAATATAAAATTATTTTATTAATGTTATGTCTATTTAATATCAAAGAGTTATACTATTGATTGTGATTAGCTTTTAAGAACTTTATACTCATATAACTGGACAATAGCAATACATGGAAGGATTTCATCGAAATCAAGTGTATTATTGTTACACAAATTAAAGTTTCTGAAAAAGTTTCTGTATTTAATGTTAGTCCATTAATTTCAATTGACTACTAAGGTGTGACCATTTACAATAAGAAAATTTAAATCATAAATTAAGTAATCTTTGAGTTATAAAAGTAAATCATATATCGAATTAAAGCCAAACATTGAAAATTTAATAATATTACATTTGCATGTCTTCATTTGTAGTAGAATATTTTATTCTTAGAGTAAAATAACAAAACATTTTTTTAAAGTGGTTTATTTTGAATTTTTTTTAGTGCAACCCTAATTTGCACTCTTGATTTTATTGGGTTATAAATTTACTGCTACGCACTGTAAATATAAAATAAAATTTTTTATTAATTTATGATTAAACTTTATCATTTAACTTTATTCCTGTCATTTTGTATATTAAAATATTATTTTGTAAAGAAGATAGTATTTAAAGTAATAAAATTAATTCTTAAAATATTAAAATACTTAATTTAATTTAATTATTATTTAATTTCTTAAAATAATTAATACTATTGCATATATATTAGTAAAACTTTGGTGAATTTTAGCTCTTTATCACATAAACTATTAACAATTTATAATCATTATAACAAATAATAAATTTTATAGCATTATAAAAAATTAATTGTTTTCACTTTTTTTATAACAGTTTAATGACTTATATGAAAACATTTTCTAATTATTGTTGTATTAAATTCAATAAAAATCAATTTTAAATTAATAATTATTTGTTGGTCATTCAATAGTCTGCATAATATAGTCAGAGATAAACAGGTTGAGGTTTAGGGGGATTCTCCAACTCAAGCTTAGACTCAAAGCAGAAGTGAGCTTATTTTCTGATGAGTCAAATCATTTTCTTTATTAAAATTAGTTAAATTTTTTTATAGAAAATAAAATACTATAATTTGTTGCTTAACAATATTTTATTACAATTTTATAATTTAATGTTCATTACGTAATCAATAAAATAAATCAATAATTTTATTTAAACTTATAGGAATTAAAAATAATTTATATGAAAACATTACACTTTTTATTTGAGTAATTAGCATAATTAAAGAGCTAATCAAGGGTATATAATTTGTAAAATTAAATTTTTTACATCTAATTGTATAAAATAATTAAAGAGTTTTATTATTATACTTTTATTCTTCAGTTAATGAAATTATAAAAATGTTTAAAAATTTGTAAATATTTTTTATAACAAATATTCACATAATATAATTATACTTAAAATTAATTCAATGATTTTTTTCGTCAAATTTTCAAAGTTTGTTGTTTTGAATACAACAAAATTATTATTAATAATATTAAATTGTTCATAATTTATAAGTAATTTAAAATTTCAAAATAAAATTTTTTAATTCAATGAAATTGAGTTTAACTTCCTTTCAGACAAATGAAAATTAAATGTCGTAAAAATATTATCAATGCATAATCTAAACATTTGTTATGCAATACACATGAGTTGCTCCAACACGTAAGAAAACCTTTTAATTATTATTTTTTAGAGTTGGATAGTTTAACGCTAATCACTCTATGGTTTGCTCTGAAGGAAATTGAGTTTTGCTCCCATTTAAGCAAATGTTTATATTTTTATTTTTTAGTGAAAAAAATCATTACTTTTCTTAAAGTAGATGACATTATTGAACCATTATTTTAAAAATAATTATAATCATTACAATACAAACTCAGTTACCGGAGGTATAAGTTTTTGTGTTAACTAACATTGAAATTCAAATATAAGATACATAATTAAAAAATATGTTCATATTGTAACTTACGTTCACATCTAAAGATAAAATTGTCGATTGATTTTAATTAAGTATTTAAATTTATAAGGCTAGCACAGGAAGGTTTGTTTGTGTAAAATTAACATTAACTTAAACTTAAAATTATTTTCAAAAGCTAACTGTTTAATAAAAGAATTTTATTTTTAAATATAAAATTTTGTTTGAGATTTTATAATTACAATTAATGACTATTATATTACTAATTGTTTTTGTTTCCTCTCTTTATCACAAGTACTGATGTATATCTATTGTCTATTCTTTTTCTTTATAATTAATTTTTTATGATATCGATACCATATTTTGTATATATAAACACTTAACTCCAAAGTCTTCAAACCTTAATCAACATCAAATTTTTGCAGATATTATTTTTTCCTTCAATTCAATTATTATATCATAATATCTGGTTTTAATTGTAAGCATTAACTCAATAACACTACTTCACTGAAATACAATACAATCACATTTAATCCAATATTGAACTAATTAGTATTATTATAGTAAACTTTAAGGCAATTATAATAATTTAGACTAAATTAAGTTCTGCAAACGTTTAGAAGCATACATCCTGAGGAAACTGTTTGAGTGTTTTCATTTATTCACATGTGTCTGAATGGTATTCAATTTCTCAATATTCTCTGGATAACAATGTCTTCTTCATAACTATTACATTAAAAGCTCTAATTTGACATATTGGTTCACTATATTATTTGTCACCTATTAAGACAACTATTTAAAGCTGGTTTAAAATAAGATAATCTTTAATACAATAATACAGAAATTTAATAGATTTAAAGTTTTAAAATATTATATTAAGTTATCAAACGCTAATAGAGTATGTACTCTATGGTCAAATTAAAGATGTGCAATATTTAATAATTTTTAAAAGTTTTATTTAATATTTTATTAAAAG
This sequence comes from Hermanniella punctulata, assembly GCA_034699405.1. NCBI lineage: Eukaryota > Metazoa > Arthropoda > Arachnida > Sarcoptiformes > Hermanniellidae > Hermanniella > Hermanniella punctulata. Next base: position 5,079 of record JAQGCF010000223.1, on the reverse strand, counting down.
CCTAATCATGCTTTTTCGGTACTACTCATCACAATTTCCTTAGTTGTGCAGTAGTAAAAAAAAGTTTTAAAAATGATAAAATTGTTAAATTTCTTCAAGTTTAAGGATTGAATTAAAATATTTTAATTACCGCACATACACAACATTTTTTAAAGTATATCTCCTATCTCATGACATTGTAGTGTATGCATAACAGCCAATGTAACTTATTTCTAGACTAAATAAATTTTATGCTAATATCCTGATAATTAAATTTACTTCCATTGTTAATGACATTAATTTTTGCGGTTTTTAACACTTAATATACAAATATAGCCAATGAGTTATTTATGTAAAAAAATTATCAAAAAATTGTACAAATATTTTTAAAAATGATAAATTATTTTATATAATAACTAATTATTAATTTGATCGCACGGTTAGGATTAGAATTTTAAAAATTCACAAAAATGTTATTTTAAATAAATAAAAAATCGTTTCCGCCCTTAATTCGTTGACATTCAATTAAAGGTCAGTTATGCATATGAAAGTAGTGTGAATATCAATTATATCATTATTTAGTGAACACAAGTATTAATATAAATACTTTGTCACAACTTATTTCAAAACATTCAGCTTTTGGCTACTCATTGAGATAAAGTTTTTCAAACTAAGAAAATGTTGTTTCAATATGTAATATACGTTTTGTTCTCTATTACTTAATTATAAAACTTTATATTATGCTAAGTCTTAGTCTAAGTCTTAAATTTTGTTTTAGTTTAAATTGAAATTATATTTTCTATGAATTTGTTTTTATATATACTTATATTAAAAAGTTTTTCTTTTTATTATAGCTTTTTTTGTTTACAATCCTTTTGGTAGCCATAAATGCGAATCAATACGAAAGTGATAGTTTGGGTGATATATCAGATGACAATGATTTAGAAGCCGCGGCATCAGATTTAGTGGCCGCTGAATCTGGTGGTGGAGGCGCTGCTAAAGCTGGAGTGGCTGTAGCAAAGGCAGCCGGCAAGAAAGGAGGGGTGGCAGCAGCTAAAGCTGGTAAAAAAGCAGTAGTCGCTGGAGGAGCTAAGGTTGGTAAGAAGGCTGCAGTCGCTGCCGGCAAAGCTGCCGGAGTGGCCGCATTCAAAGGGGGCAAAAAAGGAGGAGTGTTTGGAGCAGCCGGTAAGAAGTTTAAGAAGGGCTTCAAAAAGGGAGCCTTCGGCAAAGTGGGTGCCGCGGGATTCAACAAAAAATTCGGTGCAATCAAAACATTTGGTCTAAAACAAGGATTTAAATTCGGTAAAGTCGGCGGTAAATTTGCAAAGGGAGGCGTTGCCGCTGCAGTCGGTATGTATTTGTCCACTCACTCTATTTTATCCCTAATTTAATTTTATTTATTAATTTAATTATAGGCAAAAAGGGAGGTAAATTCGCTGCTGCAGGCGCTGCAGGTGTTAAGAAGGGAGGAAAAGGTTTGTAATTTTATTTCTGTTAGAATTAATTCACTAATCTTTTAAATATTTAAATAATAGCGGGTAAGAAAGCAGCGTTTGCTGCCGGAGCTGCTAAAGGAGGTAAAAAGGCTTTCGCTGCCGGAAAGGCTGCCGGAACTAAAGGAGGTGCAGCCGGAGTTAAATTTGCAGCTAAAAAGGGTGGGGTTAAGGTTGGAAAAAAGGTCGGGCGATAAGTTAGTACCACAACATTTTGGCGGTTATTAAGATTTGTTTAATTTTAGAAATTTTATACTTTTATATTAGTAAAAAAAAATTTATTATAATTAATATTTGATTTATTAATTATTACTTTTTTCAATTTTTGTGATATTTTTATTTTTTGTGTTCAAAAAGAGTTAATAAAATTTAATGAAATTAAAAATTTATTGAGAAATATATTGTATTTATTTTGACTAATACTGCATAATAACTATTTGTTTCGAAGATATCAATGAAAGTTATGTAATTGAATATTTGGTAGTAATTATACCTCTCATCACAATTTTATACACCTGTAAGTTTTACATCGCATTGCATTCTTACAGTATATCAAACAAATTAATTTAATTAAGAATATTATCACTTTTAGTACTTTTATTTATGGTTTAAACTTATGTAATACAAGTCATATTACCTGTAAAACTATTATTATGTATACCTTTTAAGAAATACCAATAATTTCCTACTAATCAACAAATATATTGCCCAAAATTCCTATACATTTCTCATAAAATATGTTATTTTTGTGCTTTCATTTAATTTTGGTACTAACTGGTTTTACTTACCTGTACTTCATATCAATACAAATAAAATAGACTTCAAATGAAAGCATTTTACAAATTAATAGAAATAAAAAAATCATTTTTATTGAAAACAAGTTTTTTTTTAATAACAAATAACTTTAAAACAGTTTTAGTTATTAAATCATTCAAATGAATGGTTAAACTCACATATTATATGAATAAATACTGATTCTCAGTATTGTTATGTGAATTATATTTTTACACAAATTGTGTCACTTTTTATCATTCGCTAAAAAGTTTATCCTATAATAAACGTTAATAAAAAAATTTAATTAAAAAATATTTATTTGTTTTACATATTTAATGTTTAGTCCGATTAACATAGTGTTTGGTCTCAATAAGAGCCGGGTAGGAGTAGAAATGAAATGGTAGTAAATAATTGCAATCAATAATTGAATACATTTGCGACAAATCAATGCATTGTTTGGTTTATGTGTCCACTAATGGAATCCAATAATACTTATGATTCTTGTTATTAAATTTTATATATGCAGAAGTGAGGAGTTTTTTATTGGTTTGTGGGGTATCAGTGATCACTACCAGAGATGCCTTTCCATCCTTTTGGTAAAACTTCTTCGCGCGTTCGACACCAATGATATGTTTGATATCAAAGTCGTAAATATTCCAACTCTTGACTAAATTTCTGATTAATTTCAAGACATTCTCGTCATGTCTGGTCCACAAACCAATAACTCTTGACCGACAACTGCGGACACTGTCTATATTGTCGATATGTAAGTCCTCTTTGGAATAGACGACATCCGATTCATTAGAATCGAAATCTTTTTTAGATCTTCGCAATCGATTCCAATAGAGTTTTTCCTCTCTATTAACGAATCGATTCTTAGCCACAGATAATAGCTTTTCGTTTGCCGTTTGATTAATGGCAGTCACGATAAGACTCGCCTTTCCATCCCTTCCGATGAAATCTCTTTCGCGATTCACTCTTACAATCATATTCTCGTAGACATCGAAGTCGTTCCAACCCTTCACTATATTGCGAACCATTTGAAGAACATTTTGATTCTTTTTACTCAATAAACCAATGATTACTGATTTGCATTTGTCGTCGTTTTGCGGAGGAATTGTTCGACTTTCGGTCGACATTAACGATGTATTCGACGATTCGTTTTGAGAATCGTATTCTTCGTACTCGACGCCCAATTCGTGGCCAAAAAACTCGAGTTCATTGAGTTTGTCTTCGGCTCTCTTGGCGTCAATGGTGTTATTGAACTCAAGTTTAACCAATTCTTTCTTTTGGAACCGAAACTTACAATTGAATTGTTGACAAAACGGATTGAATGCCTCCCGAATTACTTTTCGGGACTTATTTTGCGGTAAATTAGTTATCGAAAGAATTACTGAAAAGATTTACAAAAAATTATTTTAATTAAAATGTGATTAAAATCTGACCAAAACTTCGAGAATAAAGAATTAAATAAAAATTATTGAATAAAAATAAAAAGTTAATCAAAAACGAGATTAAAGTTTGTTTGAATACCAGTTCTATTGAATCCAAAGACATCATTAAAAGGTATGGATAGGTTTGCGCTCGAAATCAATGATTGGGAGGAATTGTTACCATATATTAGAAGAACCTCTACTTCTTTGCGTTTTGCGGAACGAATAGATGAACACAAATACGTATTACTGGTTATGATAACGACTACCGAATCAAAGCCGTAGTGATCGACAAACTTCTCAATGATTTCATAGAATTTCTGACAAATATTTGATTCATTGTTACCATTAATGTGAAGAATATCACAACCATTTTGGTTAAGACCTGATGGGGAAGACATTCAAATCAATTAATATCTCATTTGTTTAATTAATCCATACTTTGAGTCATTGATTGGTTTAATAGCTGTGAATCACAAACACAACTGAATTGATATTCAATACAATTATTATTGTATTTATCTCTAATGAAATGACGCAATTGTGTAATGCATTCATTTATTGTGGTAGTTAGAGGAATACCACAGTCATTAATGTCCCAAAAGATACCCAAAGGTTTTAATGACATTTCTATCAATTCATTTGATTTACTTAATCATTAAAATGTATTTAAAATTTAGACCAAAATTGTGTTTAAATATTGCACTAAAAAACTGTCTGAGAATGCAATCAATAAGCAATTCATAGATAATATGACAAATAAATTGTAATACAGTTTAAATATAACAGATCCACGAGTGGGGTCTAATTCTTTCGGAGTTTTCAAATTCTTAGTTTATTTTTTATATTTTTAGGGAGACTACAGTAGTTTCCAAAGCGTTTGAATAATTTATTTTTACAAATTATCAATAATTAAGTTATAAAACATAATAGAATTAAAATTCTTAGTTATTTTTATCATAAGAATATCATTACAGAATAAGCTTGATTTGTGATCTGGGATGACCACAAGGGTATAGATTCTGAGATTTTAATGAAGGCCCCTAGAAAATTTTGTGAAAAAGCTATTGCCATCCTTAACAATACTTAAAAAGTTATAAAAAATTTAATTAAAAATTTACTTTGAATAAAAAGGTTCAGAATAATTTTTTTTACGGTATATTTCGTTTATAATGAGTTCCTCGGGCCACAAGAATCGTTATATCCGAGATTCGTTATAAACTTTCAAACCCATACTAAACATTAACATCTTTTATAGCTATTTAAACGTCAATTCAGAGGTGTCCGGAAAACACAGTGAAAAAATTCAGCGCATAGATAAATTTAGTGCAAATAAATTGAGAGAAAATTAATGTTTTTATTAAATTTTTTGAAATTAATAAATTAAAAAATTAAATTAA
>JAQGCF010000222.1:0-12002 GCA_034699405.1 Hermanniella punctulata | reverse complement strand
ACTACACTTTTCAAAAGTATAAATTAAATCTTATGAATTAAAACAATTAAAACCCTTTTGCAAATAATTTTATACTTATAAGTTAGTATATCATGAAATATAAGTGAAATTAAATTTATACAATAATTTCTATAATTTTTCTCTGATTCAATGTTTTTAATGTCGAAAGAGTAATGATTTTGTTAAAATATGTTTACTCATTCACAGAAAACTTGAACATGAATTGCTATATATGCCGACAGTTTAAATATTTATTTAATCAAAGTAGGAATTTGTATGTAATGCCTGTAATAACTTTGTTTTGAATTAATTAAAATTAAATATTATGGCTCTAAAAGTGTATTTAAAAAACTCATAAAATTTTTTAAATTATAGTAAAAAAAAGATAAAAAATAGATAAATAAAAAGATTGTATTTTAAACTATTACACTTTTGTCCGGTATTCACAAGAACGAGTGGTAACGCTAATTAATCTATCATTTGCGCACTCATTATTAAAAATTTATATCTTTAGGTTATTCTACGACTGTTGGAGAATTCACGGGTGACAATGATTTTGATGTTGCTATTGGAATGCCTAAAGGAAGTAACTTGACTGGAAAGGTATGTAAATCACTACTTTTGCGAAATCTTATTTTTCATACATCACTCGTTTAGATGAGTGAACGTGAGTTTAATTATTAATTGAATTGAGAAAAATAGTTTACATTTTGTTAATGAGTTTCGTTCGACCATAAGCTTCATTAGAAAGACATTTCATGTGATGAACACTCGCTCTTAAGCGCTATTATAGCAAACAAATATCAAAAATTTTTATCAGCACTAAATCATTGAAAAGAGTATTTTATTTATGAGGAAATATATTGCTTAAAATGCTTTCCAAAACGCTAGCTATCGAAAAGTGGGAAATTTATTGAACGGGTAGTAAGTTTTAAAAATAATAATATTTACACAGATGTAGATTTAATTAATTATATCTCGTAACTCAAAAAAAAGATTCCACAGAAATCAGTGAACTCTAAATTTGGAATATAGGGTTAAATAATTAATGGCAATGAGTAGTAATTTTGAATTCAACTCTCGAAGTGATACAAATATTTGTTTACAGAAATTTTTAAAAGAGGAGAGATGTGAATATTTGCTTAATTTTATGCATAATTTTTTTTGGCGTAAACTTAACATTAAATTATATTTTTTAAGTTTAAAACTTTTAAACAAATTATTTGAAAAATTGAGCTCAAAAAAGATGTCTTAACTAAAAAGTCTCATAACTCTCATTTCAGTAGCTTTTATATAACAATATAATCTCTTATCTGTTGTTACTGAATATTAACACTAAAAATAGATGTGTTTTGAATGTTATGTTGGATGAGAGCGAGAATATGTTAGATCTAGTTTTAGGAAAGTGTGTTTCGAATACAGTTATGTTCTCTTCAGTTAATAATGTTTTGCATTCAATATATTATAATTATTTTGTGGTTAAACAGAAAAGAATTCTCATTAATCATTAGATGTTTAGCGCATAACTTATTATTTATTGTTTGACGAATAGGTTATTCTCTATACATCAACACTAAAAAATATATATAACATCAGTGGAGACCAAATGGGAGCTTATTTTGGATATAGTTTAACGACTGCTGATGTAGACGGCGACGGGTAAAAGCACTTAATTAATTAAATATAAAGTCTAATCACATAATAAAGTTTTAACAAATTTTCTTATAATAAACTTAACGTTAAGATTGGATGACGTAGTAATTGGTGCTCCTTTATATTCACCACCAGATGCAAAGGATCTAAGCTATGAAAAGGGAAGAATTTATATTGCATACCAAACACGAGAGGTAATGATTACATACTATAAAAGATCAAACCCTAAGCTTTTACAATAATAACACCGAAAACTTAGAAATATAGCGAAAGTTGTGAACAATAAATAAAAGCTTTTCACTAAAGATCAAACAATTCTTTCTATAATTTTTGCTCATTTCAGCACTTTTTGACACATTTTTCTATTTTTCTCTTACTTTCAATGTTAGCATCACTTTCGTATCAAAGATAATGACCACATCGATGGCATTAGGAGTAAAGCGAGATTTGGTATGTCTTTGGCAAATCTGGGAGACATCAACAAAGATGGTTATGAAGATATAGCCGTAGGCGCTCCCTATGATGGAGATAAGGGCAACGGCGCTGTCTATATATACTTGGGTTCCAAAAATGGATTGAAGGAAAAGCACTCTCAAGTCATTTATGCTGAAGATATTAATGATTCGGGACTAAAGACATTCGGCTTTTCACTATCTGGTGGTCTCGATCTCGATAACAACCAATATCCTGACCTACTTGTAGGCGCTTATGCGTCTGACAGAGCCATATATCTCAAAGCTAGACCTGTTGCTAACGTGACCGCAACGCTTACACTCGGAAAAGACAGCGTTAGTCTAGAAGACAAAGATTGTAATTTAGCCGACGGATCACGTGTTCCCTGTATTAGCATCAAGTTATGTCTTAAATACGATGGCATAGGACTCGACAACCAATTGGGTTTGTCTTCTCATAAAATATTAGTTATTATTTTATTTTGCTTTTTGTTGAAATGATTTTCTCAATCAAATTATTTGGCGAACAAAACATTTAACTCCAAATAAAGACAATTATATTTTTCTACTGAAAAAACAATTTTGTTTTCAGAAAAACATTACAATTATGTCATCAAATATCTAATAAGAGCTGAACTAATATTGATTTTTATCATTTATTTTCTACGAAAACATCAAAACGTATAGACTTTGTATATGAGACCAAATTGGACGCCACCTCCAGAAGAGCGCCGCGAATATTCTTTCTGCACAAAGAACGCGAACACGAAGAAAAAATTCGAGTTATGCTCAACAAGGGATCCAACTATTGCACGAGTCGTCAGGCATTTCTCGCTGTGAGATAATTATCTGAGCTTTACTTTTGTTATCTCCTCTAATATTAAACTCATTTCGTTTAGAGTAATCTCAGGGATAAACTGACACCAATTAAAGTGAATGTCGAGTACAGCCTCCAAGAGATACCCGGAGAACGCGTACTCAAGCCTGTGCTCAATCAGGCTGTGCCCAGTGTTATGAGTCGACAGATTAACATTAGGAAAAACTGTGGAAAAGACAACGTTTGCATTCCTAACTTAGTCTTAACTGTCAGGCCGTAAGCAATTATTTCTGAATTATGTTTTTCATATATAATTATTTTCCATTAATTTTTATGCCAATCAATCAATTTTTCACTTAAACTGTTTGTCTCTCTCGTAACGCGTTTTAACACTTTCCTAAATGAATTGTGTTTACAGTAATCAATGAAAGAATAGGAATAAAAGTGCAAATTGTTTGTGCCATTCAAGGCTATGAACACCAATAACTTATTAAGATTTTGAATTAACACAATTGTGTTTAAGTCAAAAACAATTACAATGTATTTCTTAAGCAAAGACCAGTATATCATAACTTCCTGCACAGTAATAGAACTAACAATAGAGTAGTCGAGAAAAACATATAACTTATGAGAGGAAGAAATTTATGAATGACTTAAATTGCTTTATTCTACGGCCCACTCGATTACACATCGATTATTTATGGATAATATTTGCAAATTGATTATCTTAAACGAGTAAAGGTTTGTGTGTAACCCATAAAACAGATTTCTCTCTGTTTAAGACATTGTTCTCAACTTTCAAACACCTATTTATTGCTCGCAATTGGACTCAAAATTTTATTTTAATCTCAAATGAATACATTTCAAAAAAAAGTTTTCCAAAGCAAACAAAAAGCAAACATTTTCTCTGAATCAAAAAAATTATTTTAAGTCTATTCACTACAAACTCTTACATTATATGATTTTCAACAGTCATTCGGATTTTCTTAAATTTATTTTACAATACAATAGGAAAAAGAGATGAAAACACTTTTTATTTATTGAATAACTAACAATGTATTCACACAAAACCCATTATTTCTATGCCTTATCCATGAATTCAATTGAGATATTGTGCAAATAAATTCAAATTTTCTTTATTTAGTGAACAAAATTGTTATTTTAAATCCTTTTCTAGTGGTTTAAAATTGTCAAAAATTTTTATTCTTTACGTTCCAAATGAAAATATACTTTCCGTTCCACTTGAGATCTATTTTGATAATACTAGAAATGCTATTTTGTTGGTTAATGTTAGGAACAACTATTTCAGTTCACATCTGTATACTCTTTACTCAAAGTGATGCGAATTATTCAATAAATCCCATTATATATAAAATTAATATTTAAGTAAATTTTCTAAACTCCTTATTCTTTATTTTAATTTTAAATGAGATTAGGATTTAAGTCAAGTTCTGAATATTTGATAAAAGATTAAAAATAATTAGAAAAACATTTTTGTTAACCATTTTTGACTGCATTCCCAACTAAACAAATACAGTACAAACTCCAAATACCAATTCCATTCCATATACAGAATATCACTAGTCTTAACACTAGTAGTAATATTGATTTTTATTTTTGATCTCCAGTATTAACTAAAAATAAAGTTATGCAAACAATGAGTGAAAAATTCTGGCTTAAAGGAGATAAACAGCTCTTTATAAATATGTTTTATATACACAATAAAATATATTAAATAAATTGCGACCAAAAGTTATATTGAATTTTGTTTTCATATTTATATCAATAATAATTGGCAGAAGTTTTTTAGTACAAAAAACTTAAATAAATCCTATTTTTATCAATTTATCAGTAATGCAGAGGAATATATAGTTGGCAGCAGAAAGAAGATAGAATTGGTTATCACTGTTCTTAATAAAGGAGAGGATGCTTTTGAGTCGATGCTCTATTTATTCATGCCTACAGATGTTAACTATGTCAATATAAACAAGACTAAAAATGTAAGAATACATTTAAAGCACTGAATCTTATATTCTGTGAACTAAACCTTTTTTTTAAAAAAAAAGTTGATATGAGTTGAGACGAGTATTCTTTATGAAAGAAAAACTTTAGCAAAATATATAACTTATATATATATTCGCAAACATTTATTTTTGGCTTTATTTGATTTAAAAGAGTGACGTTGGCTGTTATGGCGCACAACCAGATAGAACAGGTATTAATAACTTGGAGTGTGACATTGGAAATCCATTGCCATCGGGCAGAAAAGTAAAGAAAAAATCCAATTTCTTAGCAATCTTTTTCTCTCCTCACTCTCCCATTGATGCCCTTTCCTCTTATTTCATACCTCCCGTACACTTCTCTCATCTTTCATTGAATTCAATATTAATTTGATTTCTGTTTGTTTGCCATTACTTCAGACCGAATTCACAATAATTATGGAGCCGTCAAAGACAATATCTGCCACATCTCCGGACTACACGTTCATAATTGAGGTGAACAGTACTAACCCTGAGAAAGCCAACGATACCGAAGATAACAAAGTTATTCTCGGATTACCGCTCAGAGTCGAAGTTAACCTAACTATTTACGGGTTTGTGTACTCATATACTTCAAACGCAGTCTATATATTGTTTATAGCAGTAATAGGGAAACAAACTCAAGGTTTAGCTATATATTGATATATTGTTATCGATTTTTTGCTACTCTTCTGTCAACTCATACTTTAATCTTATTCTAATGGCTTCCAATATCTTATAGTCTCTCAGATCCCGACGTATTGTCTTTCAACGCATCGGCAGAAACTTTTGTGTCTCCCAAACAAGTTCTCGAAGACATTGGGCGTGAAATAAGTCATTCGTATACTATACAGAATAGGGGTCCGTCAACTATAAAGAAAGCTGATGTGACAATATTGTGGCCGACCAGAGATTTGAGGGGCAATTACTTATTATATTTGGTCGATCAGCCAATGGTTAGGTCTAAAATGGGAAAAGGATTTTGCAAAAGCATAACACTCGACGATTTAAATCCTTTAGGACTTAGAGTATGTCTTTTCATGCCTTTTAGACGTCTTATATATGACTATATTTAGCTTTTATTCTCTTTTTTTCTCATCGAAAAAAATGTCGAATAAATTATATGAAATCTCTTTAAACCAATACTTTCATTACAGTCTAAGAAAGGAAATTACGGCCGTTTGCCGCCCGACTCACTGCCCAGTACTCACTCACAGGAACACAGATATATCAAAGGTTATGATAATAAAGATATGATGAGCTCAAGACTTAAAAGGAATACTAACAACAAGTATGCGATTCAGTTGAAGAAACCTCGAGTTACAGATCAGCAAACTATAGAACAGGCGAAAGTATGTCAACCATTACTTATTTATAGCACTTTTTATTTACTCAATGTGTGCGCAAAATAAGCATAAAATTTATTTCTATTCAATTATTTATTAAATTTGTTTCCATTCTATTGTGAGTTAACCGTAAGACAAAAAAGCGCTAAACATCTAATTTGTTGTCAATTTCTTTTCCTTTTACTCCCTGTCAGTCATGCGGAACAACTAATTGTACAAAAATAATATGCACTGTATATGATTTGGGAACTAATAACAGCGTAACGTTCACTATACGGTCGCGGTTTTGGAAGGAGAATATAGAACTCATTAATTTGGAAGACTTCCAGATTTCATCAAAATTGGTTGCATTAGTCACTTCATTACCCTATGATGTGGATCACAGCCTACTACTGCCATATATACAAACTGTTTCCACAAAAATATACGTCACAGGTCTCGATAAGACAGAACCCATTCCACTATGGATTATAATACTCGCCATTGTTATCGGATTAATCATTTTGGGCGGATTAGCGCTCGCGCTCTGGAAGTTAGGCTTTTTCAAGAGAAAACGACCGCCGAGTGAGAGTGCGGACAGAGAGCCACTACAGTCGAGGAATGGATACAACTATCGCAAAGGCGACACTTCGTTATAATACCGGTATTTTTATAAATGGAAATATTATTAAATAAATTGTTTACACAACGAATTTCGTGACTTAAATACAAAACTCAATTTAAATCATGCGTTAAATTAATCATAAATCTTAACTTTACGGCACATAAGACTATCACCACTAAGAGGTTTGACTCAACACAACAAATACAAAACAATTAATCCGAATATAAAGAACTTAATAAAACCGTAACCAAAAACACAGTTACGCCAATATTTAATTACATATTTTGTGACATAAATTACAAAACTTTATGATAATTATTCTGTTCTTCGATTATTAAGTTTTCTCTTACCCTCACTTCTCACGAGTCGTAAAATTCGGATAATTTAACATTTCTTTTGTATTTGTCACTCAAGTGATAACTTTGACATTTAATCTCTTTATTAACGACGTGAGAAAACTGTTAATTCAAATAACGTGTCTTTTGATTCTCTTCTTATATGGGTTTGCAGTGAAAAAAATTATGAGAGAGAGAGAAATGAATGACAAAAATCAACATTTTATTGATTTTGTGCGACTTTTCGCTTCAAACATCACATTAAAAGACTTTCGAAATAAGTGAATTCATTAATTGTATCGAAGAGTTTACAACTATTTTTTAGTTCCAGTCATCTGAGAAACACTAATCCAATAGTTTTTTAAAAACGAATTATTTGCTAAAAACTTATTAATTTAATTAACTTTTGAGTCATTTTAATAAAAATCTAATAAAACTTTTGATTATTTACTAAAAAACTAAAATAAAAAAATTCTTAAAAAAATAAAACAAAATGTTATTTAAAGAAAAAGTGTTAAAGAAATGCATTATTTTTTAATTTATTTTATCTCAATCTTATGTTGTATTTATAAAAAAGTCTCAAAATTTGTTACAATAAGTAAATAATTGTCTTTAAAAAAAATTCTTTTATAAACAGTGAATATTTTATTAGTTCTGTGGAAGAGATAAACATTTATTGCATGAGTTTATCGAAAATAGAAGACATTATTTGAAAAAATAATTTATAATAAATAATATTTGGAAAAAGTTTTGTGAATTAAACGCTTATATTTGAAGTTAACTTAGAATTGGCGTCCAATGACATACACTTACAGACACAACCGGCCACTGGACAGTTCGTGTGGTCATTAAACCATTCAATAATATGCGAGGCGTGTCCTCCGTGTCTACATGTCTGACACCACGTGAACCACGAAGAGAATTGACTTAACTTTCTTTCTTTTTTATCGAAATTGAGTCCTGGCCTCCAATAAGAACCGGCAGGAGTTCCCAACTGAGTCAAACACAGCGCACAACGAGGCAGAGGCTTCCGACACGTGGGGCAGCTTTGAATTCTTGTCTTATTAGTGGAAGGGGTGGAACTGCTTCGGTTGTATTGATGATGAGAGAGTTGTTGTTGATATGTCTCCTGTGCTTTCACTGTCTCCGAACGGCTTATGTATGAAGATATCGGAAGTCCGCAGTAATTACACGAAACAAATATCTGTTGTTTGGGTTCTTTCAGGTGACATAAGGCTTTATACCATTCGATGTCGAATTGGGCCCTAATATTCCAAAGACGCCAACAGTCGAGTAGTTGGCGGTAGCTTTCGATCCACATTTTGGCTCTCGGGCTCTGACATAGAGGACTCGGAAGGGCTTTTAGTAAAATAAGACTAATTGTTTGGACATCACTCGTCTGTTCGATATAACGCGCAAATAAGTCGAAACCTTCGTTTGTAATACCAGTCAATAGAATCCCTCTTAAGTTTCCGCATTCGATCATATTTTGGTTCAATTTATTCAAATAATCGCATAACTACTCAAACAAATACATTAATTAGTATTGGGTTACAAACTCACAGCACAAGTAAATCAATTACCAATTGGTCAGATAAGTAAATACACGCAAACGCTATTCGGTCAGAGATATCGAGTTTGGTTTCGAACTAAAAAACAAAATCCAATTAATTTAAAACTTATTAAAAATTACTCAAAACTCACTAATATTTCGGTATAGCTCTCGGAATCGGTGGTCAAGAATGTAAAAATGGCTCTCAAATAGGGGTCTGAGAGTTGGGAGTGAATACTTTGACACATTTCTCTCCACAAAGAGTTCCTGTCTTTGGTATACCCCGAGAGAGCCAATGCTATTGCACTCAAATTAATACTAATTGTCTTATCCTTTCCTACCTCTGCCGCCTTCTTCAACGTATTGATTGCTTTTCTAATCTTACCGCCGCCGAAGATGACTACAGCGGCCGCGCGCGTGAATTTGCCGTTACTTTCTAAACTCTGAACTAACTGTGCGTTTTGGGATTCATCATCGAAATTGGAATCCCATCCACAGTGTTGTAGAGCTTTCTTTCTGCAAATAAATACTATCTTAAATTTCATGTATCGGTAGAGACAAACATCAGTACTACTAAGCAATAGTTACCTATCGTTACTCTTATAATACTTTTTAATTATAGTATTCGTGAGATTATTCACAGACGAGTCGTTATTATTGAAGCAAACAATGACTTCACTCCGATTTGTCAATTGGTTTTGTGAGATATTTGTTTGCATTAGTACTGACCGAACGCCGTACAGCCGTTGGGGGTCGTGTGAATTGAATAAATCCTCTTCACTTGTGATCGCACTGTTTTTTGTTGTCAATAAAGAAACGCTTTTTTCTTCTATAATATGCTTTTGAATCCATTTCCACACATTATAGAGCGGGGAATCGTTAGGAAATAATTGCCAGAGTTTGTCATTCTATAGAACCGAAGAGAAAATGAGTTAATAGCACAGAGAAGTTTGAAAAACTACTCACAGATAATCCATAACCATTGAGTGCAAGACTTCTCATTCGGACTGCGATGTCATCAATATTTTCGTAAACACTATCTCTTGAGTCAATACATTGGAGTATTTTCTTCCCGTGAGTCCAAATGATCTCTGAAACCGGTGACCAGTTCTGTCAATCAAACAATAGTTTACGACCGATATTAACAATGCGTACAAAAGTTGGACAAAACAATTCTTAACACAAACCAAAGTAATCCTATCGACAACAGTGAAGTCTTTTAGAGATCCGGTAGGAGTGACGACAATCATTCGCGACTCATGATTCGGATGCCACGAAAATGAAGAGATTTTGCTTTTATTCGATACTAAATATTTGTTTTTACGGAAGAACTCAATGAGAAAAACAAACGAATAAAATATAATTTTTGTTTACATTCGAATGGGTTTACAATCCTATCGATTATCGCCGGCTCTAAATCATTGTTTGCGTTTAAATAATCTTTTATGTCAAACAGCTTAACACCGGAGCCATCTTTGATAAGTGAGGCCAACATATTAGATCTGGTCGGACACCACTCTATCTTAACTATATTTCTTGGTTCGGGACCTATTGTTGTGACGGGTTTTTCAATATTACGGATATCCCAAACGAAGAGATTGTTCTGTATTTACGATAAAAATTACGACAAATATAACAAAACAAATAAAATAATACCTCAAAAAATGAGGCGAATCTGTTGTCATAGTAGGGGTCGAGGGATATGCCGTAAACGCCTTTTGTTACACAAATAGATTTTGGTTTACCGGAGTCTCTCAAATCAAAAACCTTAATGTGTTTGTTATTCATTCCGCAAACGATTGTCTGGTTTTGATACGGAAACCATTTGACCGAATGAGTCAATTCTCCTAAACATAACTCATATAATGGTTTTTGTGAATAATTTTGCGACACTTCTGTCGAACTGTTCGCTCTCTGGACGTCCCAAACAAGAGTTGAGTAGTCATTCCTCACTTTATCAAAACCTGCGCACAACTGAATCAATTATATATAAGTAATGGAATTAAAGTTAAAATAAAGTTTTAATACGAGATTATCGTCGCTGTGGTTCCAGTCCAGGCAATTGCATTGTCGCGCGTGTTTTGGCACAAATTCTCGCCCCACGAGACCTGAATTGTCGGGATTGTAATGAAAACTTGTCATTAATACTTTGCCCGACGTGTGTCCCGCGGCCAGCAGTACATCACTATCCAAATGAATGGGTTTTGGATGACAGGAAATGCACTAAAATATATTATATGTGTTAATACCGTAATAAACATTTATAGCCAAACAATTTCAATGGGAAGTAGATTAGCAAAAATTTTGGTTAAATTTTTAAAAATTCATTTATAAATACATTAAAAACTTCTTAAAAATACGTTTTTATTAAAAATATAAATTCATTAATATTTTTTAAAATAATTTAAATTAAAGTTGAAATGGAATTAACATAACTTGAGG
This sequence comes from Hermanniella punctulata, assembly GCA_034699405.1. NCBI lineage: Eukaryota > Metazoa > Arthropoda > Arachnida > Sarcoptiformes > Hermanniellidae > Hermanniella > Hermanniella punctulata. Next base: position 783 of record JAQGCF010000222.1, on the reverse strand, counting down.
TGTGATTAATGTATTCAAATATTCTTTACAAACATAAATTAGATACACAAGTAATAAAGCTCACCGTTAATTATTTATTGGTAACAATTTCTTAATTATAGCATAACTTAGAACTTTAAGAATCATTTTAGAAAATATTATTTGTATTAGTTATCAATTTTTAATTTAATGATTAAATTTTATTCCAGGTATAGGTATATACAAATGGTTATAAGGAGGCTATAATTTTGTTATAAAACTTTAAAAGACAATTACAATAAGCAATTTTATAACACAAAATGTAATCTTCAAAACTGTTCTAATTTTTAAACTTTATATACAAAATATCTATAGTTATATATAGTGCTGTAATATCTTTAAAAAATCTAAACACAAGGAAATATTGGACATTCTTTTACATAAATTAAGTAATTTTGAACTCTGGAGTTATGTATGGCTTCAAACGTAAATTATTATAGTATTGATAATATAAATAGGGACTCAACCACTTGATAATGTTTGATAAAACAGAGCTAACTGACAGTAGGATAGGACAGGTGGTTTACAAATTTGAAAAATAGATTTTTTTTAATGAGTCAACACCTGCGCAAACTATGACTACTAACTTCATTATTATTATTATTATTAGAGACCCAGTAGAGTTTTATTGAAATGAAAACGCTTAAAAAGGAAGTAAAATAGGAACTTAAAAAGGCTAAAAAGGGGGAAATGGGAATTAAGGAACAAAAAATGGGAATTAAGGAACAAAAAATGGGAATTAAGGAACAAAAAATGGGAATTAAG
>JAQGCF010000221.1:0-12016 GCA_034699405.1 Hermanniella punctulata | reverse complement strand
CAAAAGAAAAAGAAAGGACAAGTAGTCCCATCATGTATGAAGCATTGTCTGTTCTCTGGGTTAAAATTCATTAATTATAAATATAAGCATAATATTGCTCTGACATCTATGACACATAACTTTTGCTTTGATTTCACATGTAGTCAACTAAAACTAATGAATTTGTTTACCTGGACTAAAACGACTAATTTTATATTATATACTGTATTGACACGACGTAGAATTTTACGTATATTCTGAATTTGAAATAATCTATTTATAATATTTTTCGAGTTATTCGACTTAAAATAAAATTTTTTAATATTAAATATTTAAACTCAAATAAGTCAAAAAGTATTAGAGATAATTAAATTTCGATTTCATATTCGAATTCTTGGTTTAAAATAATCGACAATAAAGTTCAAATAAATCGAAAAATATACGAGGTGCAATATTTTCGATATTTTCAGAATGAATATAAAATTTTATTCCGAATTAATTATGAATCGGTAATTAATGTCTTCAGCAATAATAGATCAGATCCATGGTGTGGATATCTTTCTTTGTTATATAAAGGGATACTTTCTCGCTGTTACACAAAGAACTCTTTAAATAACAGCGAGATTAAAACAACATTATTTTTCAAAGAAAATACTAGCCTTACCGAAATTATATACTACATTTTTTTCGAAAAGTGTAGTTAAAAACGATCCTAAGCTTATTTTATAAAACCAAGACTTCGCTAATTTTATAAATTAAAACAATTGTAATTAAATATTTCTGAATCCGTGGCGCCTTGGTAAGAACACGGACTAACAACCGAAGGTTTGCTGGCTCGAGCTCGAGCTGAGACGTTGCTTTCTTTGGGGTTTGTTGGGCCCCTTTCCTCAATGCACAGTCCCGAAGCATCTGAAGGTAGTGAGGTCTCTCACTAGGCTTCTGCCCTTTCGCCACCGAATTCGGTATAAGAAGTCCTGAATATGTTGTGTTTGCAGCCGGAAGACTGATGTAGTGGTTATGTAAAAAAATTAACACTACAATATTAAACATTGCTTGAATAAAATTATACATAATTATAACTTTTTTATTCAAAATATCAATTTTAAAGTCAATTCAGACTAATTCGTGGAGAGAATCCGAATATCAAAATTTTTTTACCATATCTTTTACTTTTTGAAATAATCATTTTAAAAAATTTTAAATCAAATTTTGGACAAATTTCCATAATATTGAATATCATTTTTAATGTACACTTATATGCATTTAAATCCATTAGATTTATAATCTGAAGAAAAATTTTTACTCCACTTTTTCTTTGTTTGCCATAGACTTAGCATTACAAAACAAATTAACTTTTGATACACTTCCGGTCATTTGAAAATTTTTAAAAAACATTTTTTCAATTCAATTTATATGTGTGTTCAGAAAATTAACCCACATCAATTAGGACAATCCTCATTCCAGACGGGACAACCTATTTGTATAAATTCTTTGTATAAAATATTAATTTAGTTGTTATTAACGGTTGATTTAAACACTAAAAAGTCTCAATACTTTGATTTATTTGCATACAAAACAAGTTTAATCGGCAATAATAGGTAGTTATCAACCTATCAACACACCATTACTAATGATCCATTAGCTACAGACGCTATTTGTTTTGTTTATTGATAAATATTGAAATTTTCTGCTTATTTGCGATAACAACAGAGTATTGATTATTGAGTAAAACTTGGAAACACTTTTGTCTATTAGAAGAATACCCACTGGAGTTTGAGCATTGGTTCGGGTGTGTCTGTCAATACATTTTAGATACACTTAACTAATTAACTATTCCTTTATTCATAACTATTGAATAATTCACTCAATACTAGAGTATTATACAGTATATGAAATATTGCGAACATTTAATGCATGATTGAAGAAGACTTATCCGTAATACTGATTCGGTCGTTAACATACTCTGACAACCTGTCAGTAAGTCTTCCGAACAATGGTTAACTCATCTATAGGTTCTCATTAGAAGTATTTCAAAAGTTTTGATTTAATTTTCATAAATAATGAGATTATAGACTAAGTTATCGACAAAAACAATAAAAAACTGTTTAAACTCTTCTGGTATTTCATTTTGTTAGTCATATAAACAGCATTAGTACTCATGACAAGACATGTTTTATCATAACTTAGCCATAAATGCATTGAATTAGTGACTACAGGGAAGCGGAGGACGACTTTAGAGGCAAAAACTATTTGTGAAGAATTTAGTGTTGAGTGAAATATTAGTTTAGTTTTAGTGTTTAGAGAACTCCTTGAAGTTATTTCTATTAAAAAGGTTGACATCATATGAAACAAATTTATTCTAAAGTTATTCAAAACTCATTGCAATTAATTTTAAAATTTCAGTTAAATATAAAGCGTTTGTAAACAAAATAATATAAATTTTATTTAATTATCAAATTCACTAAATTTATTGAAATTACCCCAAAAAACATGATGTGTTTAATACCTAATAGTTTTTTAAAAATTTTTACTAATTTTTTTGTCACAAATAATTTATATAATTTTTTTTCTTTTTTATTTTAAATACAATATATTTTATCAGTTTTTGTATTTTTTATATCATTTTTTTTGTCTAAAATTAATTTCAAAAAATATGCCCAAAAAAAGAGAAACAAAAACAATAAAAAGAAGTTCTTGTGTTGTAAATAATGTACAATAAATTATTCGGGAGGACTTGAGATTGGATGAGCCCAACACTCAATTAGACGCCCAAACAATATCACAGTATTGATGACTAACATCAAAGTGCAGTGTTTTAGTGCTTTAGATAACAGTCTTTTTATTATGCATACAATTAATGGCATTAAAACCTCACTCGAAATAAATACCAAATCTTCCGATCGTTTCAATGCAAGTCATTTGATTACACGAAAAAACTTTTAAATCGGAAAAAAATTTAAATTAAAAACTAATTGCAATCGAAAACAATCGGAGAAAAAATTTCGAACTTATTTCGAGACCGACTTATTTGCGGCAAAAGAAAAAAATGTGGAAAAAAACGTTTCAAATCATAAGTTCAAAGTCAGTCTTCGATGTGAGCCATCAATACTGTTATACAATTGGTTTTTAATAATATAATCGAATAATTAATAATTCAAAAAAATTTTATACACTTAAAATTCATGCTAACAAAGCGTAAATTCGGTAATTAGTTATATATAAACTTATTTTATACTTCGGTTTTTAAAAAAATTTTTCATACAATTATGTGGTTTTTGTTTAGTTGTTTATCAATTGATTTGAGTTAAAAAATATTTATATATAAGAGTTTTTTTTCTGTAAATTTCGTGAAAAAATCAGTTTTACTTTCAGTTCTGACAATTTTTTATATATCTAAGACACCGCACATCCGCCTCTCGGTCCAGAAACCACTGGCTTTGGACAAAATGGTTAGCCAGGGTCTGGCCTCAAGTGGTGCGGAAATCTATGAGCCGGCGAAACACTACACTTAAATTTTAATAATTAATATTAAAAGCAAAATAATTATAATAATAATAGTTTATAATTAATATTAGACAACAGAAGCAAAACAAATATGAAGAACAAACAAAATTAGAGTTAAGTACATAACCCACACCACAGCTCTAAATGTGAATAATTTAAATTATATGTGTAATACCAGTAGATATGAGGGATGTATTAATTATATACCAATTAAATAAACTAAATATAATTTTGCTTTTTTTGTATTATTCTCTGTTAAAGTGATTAAAAGTCAAATGTGATTAAAAAAAACAATTTTCTGAATGATTACGAGTGGAGTCTATACTCTCTTATAAACTCTCGTTTTGCTTCCATTGGCTAATAGTAATTAAAATAATTAATTCAAATATATATATATTTATATAATAAAAATTCAATTATTAAAAGCTTGCGATTAAAAAGAAGAGACAAAACAAAAAAGTTCACAATTTATTAATATTTCTTAAATAAAAAGCCAAAAAATATTAATAAACGCCTTTTGTTTGCTATTAATTTGAAATAGATTTGCAATAAATTGTTTGCAACTAATGTTTTTATGTTATAATTTTTTGTCTATCAATTTGATTATTATCACACACTCTCTGCAATCGATTGAAGATTAATATATATCAGAATAAGAGAAAAACGTTTTATACAAATTAATTAATTGACAACAAATCTCATTATTTAAAAAAATCGAAAGCATTTTGAGATTAGATTTTAAAAAAAATTTCTCTAAAATTATTACTCTTTTTTAATTAATCAAATTCATTACTAATTGATCAGAACCTAAACATTTGTGTAATTAATTAAAACTACGGAACTTTTCACCCGAACGTCCGGAAAGAATGCAATTTTTCGTCTAAACTTAAATATAATGAAAAAATTGATTTTCCGAAAGTCGTGTCGTTTTTTTGCATAAACTAATCAAAAAATAAGCGATAAATAAAATTATGTTAGACTCAGAGCCTCTGTTGGCGTCTTTGACGGTCATTCCTATCACTTTTATGACTCCTATCGCTTTTGATGTCCTCTAAATCCTTATCCTTTGGCTTTTCAATCCAGTGTCGATCTCTCTCGTGATTACTTCTTCGCTTGTTTTGGGTTCGATCACTTACGGGGGCCGAAGTGCTGCCGTTATTATGTCTTAAATCACTTTTGTTATCAGATTCTTTGAAACTATCCTTTCCTTTGGACTCTTTATGACGAGATTTATGATATTCTTCTCTTTTGTTTTGAGTTTCGCGTTCGCATTGAGCAATGATTTCGGCCTAAAATCACAATACAAACCAAAAAAACTCAATCAAAACTAAACAAAAACAAATTGCATTTTCATTACATCTAATCTGAAGTCATCGACAGTCTTGTAGTGATCCAGTCTTTCGAGAAGATATGGATTTATTTCAAGTGATGCCGAGTTTTTATAGTATTTACGGAAAGCCCAAAATTTTTCTAAACCATACAATTCTACTGTAAAATACATAAAATGTAAAATTAGATACACTGTAAACGAGTTGCGGCCAACCATTAATACCGGTAGGAATTTAAGATTGAATTTAAAACAGGTTTCAATTGATATACCCATTCATGAAAATAACAGTCATTTCAATAATTCAGTCAAAACTGTTAAACTTAAATGGGTTTTGATGTCTTAATAAGTACCGGTAGTTCAATGAAGGCAATAGATGTACCGGTAATAGAGTAGAGCAGAATAGCAGGACATACCTGACTGAGTGTCTTTAATGGTCTCGTTTTGGAAGTCCTCAAACAAGTCCTGCCGAAAATGTTTTTCGAGGCCATAGGAGTAAAACCTAAAAAGACATTCCAAACCATATCGATAGCCGGCGGCCGAGTCTTCGGTAGCGGTTCTGCGAAATTCTTCATACATTCGTCGATTGAAATGTTCTCTCAAAAAGAAAGACCAGAACCTGAAAAGTGTATTCATTTCTTGACTTTGACCAACTCCTGCAACACGAAAACATCGGTAAACACAAGCATCTTAAACTAGAGAGTATGCCTACCCATACGCTTCCTGTCTTTAAGACATCGCGAGCGATATTTATGGTAAACCAATTGTGTGAAACCGTTTTCTTTGAGAAGTGAATGTGACGGGTGTTCGAATGATGGCAGTGATTGAGGCGTTGAGCCCAGACTAGTAGACAATTGAGAAGTGACTGCAGCCGATGCGTCAGCCAATGAGTCAATGGAGGCATGAACTGCGTGTTGGCGCGAATCAATAACCCAACCGACGTGGTGTTCAATTGGAGGATTAGATGAATATTTAGTTTTTTGTTTACGAGGCGTTCCCCTATCGACCGGTTGTTGGGGTTCTGGTGCCGGATAAAAGCGTGGATCGGATAGGGGAGACTTTAATCGTGGAGTTTTTGGAGTTCGTGGCTCTGGAGCAGCTACAGGTGCAGATGTGGAAGTAGGCGTACCTGAACACCAATTAGACATATGTTGTAATTACTAATACTTAAAATGTCATTAAATATAAACAATAAAAAAATGGAACAAATATTGACAAAACGCTAACGATTTTTAAAATAATACCTCTGTTTTCCTGTTTATACAGAGTTCTAGTATTTCATTAAAATTAATTTCATTAATAAATTCCTAAAAATTATACATATTTTAAAAAAATATGTATTTAATTATCCAAAAAAAATTAATAATAAATAAATAATCAGAAAAATAGCAGCCATTGGTGTTTGATATCACTCAACGATTCAAACGGTAATTCCAATACTTTCATCATTTATAACATAATTAAAAATAATAATTTTTCGAATGCAAACTATGAGAAAAACGGTAGGAAATCGTTTGCTTACCCGCCATATGTCTCTCGATCGGCGATTCGTCTTCGAAAGTGGGCGGAGGAGGTGGTGGAGGCGGAAGTGGTTGGCCTCTGTGCTTATGGGAAGTTTTAGAGGTGCCATACTTTTCAAAGGCCTCCTGTGATATCAGTTCAATAGTTTTGTGTTGCTTAGACTCCTTATCGGTGTCGCCCCATAAGTCTTGTTCGTAATAGAAGAGCCCGTCGTTAATCACTTTCGCCAACTCCTGTGTCAGTTTGACTCTCGTAGTCCAATCGCCAGTCCTGTCATAGCCCTCGTGTTTGACTCGGGCCGTAGACATCGATTGTGTGACAATAATTATTTTCGCGACTTCATTATCACTCATTTCATAGTCACTGTCTTCGTCTGTCCAGGAAGTGAACTTATTTTTGCGACCAGTGGTAAACTGATTGGCGTCGAGATCCTCGTCGAACTGAAAGGCCAACTCGTCAGCGGAGGCCATATTCCTACTCGTTTTGCTGCTGTCATGAGTGTCGACGTGTAGTGACGACTGTTTGGAACGCGATTTATATTTTTTAGACTTAACTTCCTTCCAGTCAGTCTTCATGTCGTTAGTCTTCGTGTAATTTGTATGTCTTTGTACTGACTTCTGCTCCTTCGTAGGCATTGGCCCATCTTTGGACTGCTTCGATGGTACGTCTTCGTTAAGACTGTACTCATTGGTTTGAGTTGTATTATTGAGCGACACCTCAGACGGTGTTTGTGAACTTGGATTCACTGGTCCCTTATTATTGTACAATTCTGGGGTAAACAAACAATTATTAGACAACTAATGGATAAAATAAATCAATTAAGAAATAGAAATCAATTATCAGAAACAATAGCAGCCATTGGTGTTTGTTATCAACTTTCGAATCATACGGTAATTCCAATACTTTCATCACTAGATTTGAGACACAATAAAATAATTTCTAAATCACTTACCACTGGATTTCTCGACATCTTTTGCAGTAGTGGTTAAGCTCTTGTTTTTGTCGTTTCGATTGTCATCATTGTCTGCTTCGTTGTCGGCATCATTACCGCCTTCTTCGGAGTATGCATTGACAGAGGGGTCACCAATTCCATAACCATATCCATAAGGCTGTCCAGGAATGAAAGCCGGAACGTTTGCGTGAAGGCCAGCGGCGGCAGCACTCAAATTGTCGATCTATAGATAAGGATAAGACAAGAGAGTACACGTAAGTCATAGGAAACACAACAAATTAGGGCAATGCTTACGAGCGGCCACTTCTCTGGATTTAGTTTCGTTCGAACTTTAACCCCATCGACGACTTCGACTAAAGTTGAATCACTCAACGATTCGATAACCATTTTAACGTCTTGTGTGAGCGCCTGCACGCGATGGAAGGATGCGATCAAAGAGATGGGCAAAAAGCCGTTTGCGTCCATTTTGCGCCTCAAAAAGAAGTCGCGCTGAAGATTCTCTTCGCTGAAGTAATACTCGATCTGTTTTTTGATATAATCTTTGAGTGTTTCGGTGTCTAAACCCATATATGAATTGTTGAAATAAAAGGGTCCGATGAATGGCGTGACCTGAATGCCGGTCAAGTCTACGGGCGAATAATCGACGTAAAAAGCAATGTCCGCCGGATAGTCGTCGTGGTGTTGGTCGGTCTGTGAACGCGATCGGGTCACGTGGCCGGAACCGGAGGAACGCGCGCCGCGAGACCCGCGGCCACGACCTCTTCGGTTACCATTTGCCTGTCTGTCATATGGAAGAGAGCTGTCATGATCTTGATTTCGGCCACTCTTCGAGTGGTCGTCTGAGTGATAGTTTTCAGCACCAGATGAGTGATAGTCGTAACGATCTTCGCGTCGCTCGCGCCGAGAGCCCAAAGGCCGGTCTCTATGCCGCTCCCGAGCGCTCTCGTGCTCCCGAGCACTGATCGTACTTTTACTTCGATGTGGCTTTGATTGTGGCGGAGGACCGATCTCTAGAGGAACCCATTTCTTAGGCCCTAAATAGACGACACAACAAAACACGTTTCAATAAAACGCTATTTATTTATGTTTTTGTCTTTAAAATTAGACTAAATAGTGATAAAAGAATTCTCTAATCTATTATTATTAAGAACTGTTGCAAAGGATATGAATTGTTCCACAATTTTCCATAAATTACTGTTTGAATGTCAAACAAATAAATTGAAATTTAAAGGAAAAAGTCTTGAAATAGAAACGACTTAAAGGTTTAAAATTCTTTTCCTAAAACCTGTAATCAGGGAAACGAGTTTCAACAGTGCGAGAGAGAGAGGAAAATAACTCCTTTATCTCAAAACAGAAGTGAAAACGAAAATGTGTTTATAATTCCAATAACAATAAAACCAATGTTTAAAAGCTTGTAATTTATGTTTTCAAAACTAATCGCAAAACGAAATATCCGTTAAAGTGAACTAAGAGTGTAGTCGTTTGAAACTAACGTTTGATACAAGTGTTGAAAAATCGGAAACAATTATAAAATGGCAAAAAAAGTAAAATTACATATATTTAGACAATTCTGAGAAACATATTCTCATAATTAGGTCAAAGAATTGTATGAATGAAGACATCTGTACCTCTTATAAAATGGGTTCATAAATGATAATAAGATATATAAAGTGTATAAAAAAAGTTTAGCTCTAATGAGAAAAACTGTTGCATTAAATCTCAATCATATTCTGCTTCTGAGATGTCTTTAAAAATCTGATTAAGAGATAAGAGAAAAATAAATAAATAGAGAGAAAGAGGGGTAGAAATAGAGTGCGAGAGATAGGGGGGAGAAATAGAGAGAGAAGGATAGGATAGGAAAAGATTGAAATAAAATTAAAAACAACAATCGATTAAAAAGATTTGGACTCATTTTTTGTTATATAAAATGTTAATCAATTCGAACACAATTTAAATAGAGGTCGTGTTGGGTAAGAAAAATAATTTGTTGGAACACTTTACTAATCCTCCGGTTATTTTGCGAAACAAATTGCACACAAAAAATACCTTAAACTCGAATCTAATTTGAATAAAATCTAATATTTCGTAAATACCTTTCTTTTTGGCTGATTTTGGTGTAGTAGTTGTCGAGTCAGTTCCGGGTCCGGACGAGTGTCCGCCGTCGCGGTCAAAATTCTCTTTCGCCGAGTCTTCGTCTTCTTGCGATGACTGCGGTTGTGATGTTTGAGAGCCGTCACGAGTAGTGTTGAAATGATTTGATGAGGACATTGAGTTAACTGATGGCGGCGTACAGTTATTTATGTGATTATTGGCTAATTTAGTAGGAGTTGAAGGCACTGATGGTTCGCCTGATGTGGGAACCACTTCACTGTTATTTAAATTACTTAAATTCTCGTCAGTACTTGAGTTTCGTTTTGAGGTCTGAATTGGGGGTAAAAGGGTTTTCAAAATGTTTTGTTAATTAAAGCACAAAAAAATAGTTTCATTTCAATACATGATTGTAATCAATGATTACTATTAAATAAAAATTCTTTCAATGAAAAACAAATAATAAAATCTTTTAACAAAATAATTATAACATATTTGTTATCTACGAATAAGAAGTACATCACAAATACCTCGCTTTTGTGGACTTCATTAAGAGTGGGCCAATCGTTTATATAATTAATATTCGCAACATTTGCCTAATATTTAAATAAATTAAAATAAATAAATGAAAAGCAATTAATAAATTAATGATTCGTTTAAACACAAAATGGAGTGTTTTTAGTGAACAAATAGTTAGCGATTATAAACATTTGGAAAAAACATTTCAAATATATATTGTGAGACAAAGAGAGACATACAGTAGGAGAGAAAGGGAAAGAGAGAGTGAGTACGAGATAGAGAGAGAGAATGCCACAGAGTTCGCGAGAGAGAGATAGGGAGAGCGAGCGAGAGAGAGAGTGAGAGAGAGATATAGAGAGAGAGAGAATAAAAATTTGGTTTTGACGCTAACATTGAAAATAGAAAAACTTAAAATTGAAGGACATTTGCGTTGAAATAAATGTTAATCTGATAATTGTTAACATAAGAGAGACTGAGTCTGACTAAATAGAAGCGCTTTATATGCCTACGAGTTGTTAAAAAATAAGTGTATTTTAAAAAACAAATTATTTTGAAAACAAACTATTTTTATGAAACAAATCCGCAAAATATATGGGAATCAAATGTATTGAAAAGCCGACAAACCTTTTCTGAGCTTTTCTGTACATTAAGGCTGGTTTCAGTATGAGATGCGACAGAATTAACACAATTGGTTGAGTTAGTCCACGGACTCTCTGTTGTTCCTAATTATTTAATAACAATAATCAAATCAATTCTCAATCGTATGAATCAATTAATTCACATTCAATACAAATATGTTTATTAAACGGAAATTACGTTTAGTTTAAACGTAAAAACATTTAATTAAATACTAATAATTAATTAATTGTAAAAAACATTATTAACAGCCAAATACCAGGTGAACAGTAAGGCTCGATCTGACTGTTATTGGATCTGAATGTGATGGCAGTAAAAGGCATCAAATGAGGCTCCATATGGAACACACGGCAACACTTTTATTTGTTGGTGTGTTGTGTGTAATAAACGTAATATCAATTTTTAATACACTTTTAGCACTTGTAAATTAATTTCTCTCCCTTTCCCTACTCTCAACAATTTACAGCATGTAATGAAGGCTATGAGAAAAGTATGTGTGTCTCAACACTGTTACGTAATCAAACATTATCTCTCGTCTGTATATTTATATTTATCTACTATTCTCTCTCTTTCTGTCTCTCTCTCATTACCCCCTCATTACAACCACAACTCTCTCCTTTACTCTCTGTCCGGTATCCTATTTTAGCTCTCTTTCTCTCCCTCTGTATTCCTCTGTGTCCGGCCTATTACCCTCATTCCCCGTCACTCCCGTTCTGTCTGTCTTATCTCCCCCTCTGTCCTGTTTTCCCATCTCCTGTGTCTCTCTTTCTTTCTCTTTTTCCCCCTCTGTTTTCTCTCTCAAATATTTCTTCCCCTCTGTTCTCTCTCTCCTATTCTCTCTCCACTACTACCACTCTCTCTGTTAGTGTCCCTTATATTACATAATAATATATAATAGAGTTATAATAAAATAATCAAAAATACTTATCGTCTTTATTATTAAGATTTTAGTGCTTTAAATGCACATAAAATAAGTACTAAAATAGTATTGAAATTGTTGTGTAAAAGTAATAGCAAATGAATTGAATGAATTCATACCTTTTTTCCAATTCATGTCCACTCAAATGATACCTAAATTAAACCATATCTCAGACGCACTGATGATTATTAAATACAATAATAATACAATAATAACAAGAGAAATACCGCATGGAATCAAATGCACATTCAATAAGTACAAACAAGATGGCCGACTACACAATATCAGTAGAGCAATCTTACCGGAGCCTATGCCTGCGCTGCCGGTGTTTAACAAAATAAAGTTTCAAATTTATTTGAGTATTGAGTTTATAGTTTTAAACACAAGATGTAGTGGTGTTATGCTTTTAAGTACTGTATTGTTGTGTTGAAGTGGGTGTCTTCCAGACGCTAGACGTCTTAACGGTGTGCTTACAGTTTTTCGGATACTTTTTCTAAAATTAATTAAAAACTTTTCATTTATCGAAATTTGAATGAATATCATTAGATTACAAAACACTCTTTGTATTACA